>JANHGL010011696.1:45429-221214 GCA_024611195.1 Ceyx melanurus | reverse complement strand
CACAGCCTGCTGCTGTGTCAGCCACTCCTCCCAGTTTGGTGTCAGCAGCAAACTTGCTGAGGGTGCTCTCTACCCCCACACCCAGGTCATTGATGAATATTTTGAATAATAAGTCAAACAGGACTTCCCCTTATGGAATCCGTGTTGACTACTTGTGATAAGCCTCTTTTCTTCCACAAAAATGTTTCATTAGTTGAAGGTGAAAATCAGTACATTTTTTCACAAGTTTGTCTAAATTTTTTCAATAATGCAGAATCATTTCTTCAAGGTAGCATAAAAATATTTTCATTAAAGTGCTCTGATACATTTTTGTTTGACTTCTAAATATTATATGTGATATTTTTTGCTTCATGTTGTAGTGCTTTGACATAATCCACATACACCACGCTGATATTGTCAAAATGAAACAATCCATCATCATTCTAATAAAATAGTTCATTTAATTCTAATCTTGATTTTGCAGAGCTATTGTTCTGCAGGAACTTCAAAAATTCCATCTTTCAGCTTGATTTGAAATTAAAAGGATTAGTTTGCAGAACTTCCTTCAAAGAAGGTGTTTTATTTGGAGGAAAGGGGGAAAGTAATTAATCTAAATGTATGCTGCCTTGTAGTGACTCTCATACTGATGCTTTAACTCTCACTCTGACACCTCAAAATAAGTTTGTTCCACTTGCCCACAACTGAGGATGGAGATCAGCTCAGAGAATAAACACCTAAATACAGATGTCTGTTAGACAAGTATCTACACTTACACCTTACTGGTTCATTACTGCCTGTGTGTTCAGTGGAGCTGTAAAGGTAGAGTAGACAGCTGCATTTGGTCAGCAACATTGCTCTCCAGATTCTGCTGCTGGTGGGGATGAGTCACTTGGCTAAATGTAGGTATTTGGAGCCATTGTAGTTGTCTCAAGCTGTGAAAAGCTTTGCATATGACATGGATGGCAACTCATGGGACTTCTGAAAGACTCACACTCTACTCTGTAGGTGATTCCCTCCTGTGAAGTGTTTTAAAAAAAAAAAAAAAAAAAAGGCAAAAAAGCATCATCCACAAGATTTAAGTAGCTCTTTCATCACTTTTTCATCTGCCATGACAGAACACGAAGCACCCCTTGGTGATAACTAAAAGGAGGGTAAAATGAGAAGGGAAGAATTGCTAATTTTCTCCTGATGCTGCTATCTGTGTGTTTGGTTTTAGTGCTGTATTTTATCAGTGCAGCCTACTTAGAGGCAATCACCAAAATCTTCTGAGCTCCTGCTCAGCTCAAGACCACATTTCTAGACCCAGATTCTGGAGGAAATAAACACCAGGCCATTGGGTGCTGGTCCAGATCTCTCCTGGGGTTGATTAGTTCCCTAAGTATCTCTAAAGATAAACCCCAAAGTTGGATACTTGAATGAGGACAGCAGTAGAGAAAATTCCAACCTGAAGTTCTTTATATTGAAAACTAAGTCAACCAGCAACAAATCTTAGAAATAAGTTTCTTCATTCCTACTTCTCCATCAACTGTACCTGCATCATGACAGCAAGACCCTTCCCTACCAGACATGGTTTACAAGGAAATCTTAGTTTAAACAAATAATATCCAGAGAAGCTAACCAAGCCTAGCAAGAATTCTGAACACAGCAAAGGACAAATACCCACAATTCTGTACCTACATCTATAATAACTAAACATTTCCTGGACTGTAATCTGATGCTGAGGCCAACTATCATGGAATAGCCCACATTCACACTGTTAAAGTCTCTTATTCTCCAAAACAGATTGACCATGTCTGAATTGCCTTGTGGGAATAGGTCTGTTGGAAGTGTTAACCTACAGACATGATTGGGAATTGTTTGGCATAGTGGAGGCTGGCACAGGTCAAAAACTGTGTCAGAACCACTCTAACAGTTCAGCAATGTTGGTGGCTCTAGTGTTGGGGAATGTTTCCAGGAGCTATTAATCTACTAGCAGGGGGCATAGCCAAGGAAGCCAGCCTGGAACTTTTGTTATTGCTGTTGAACTTACATGAAAGGATATTTAAGTGATGAGCTGCAACCTAAAATGGGTGGGAAGGTATAGATATAGGTCATGTTTTCATCTGGATTCTATTTTGGATCCTCTGGTGCTTTGTGATGGTGTTTGTATTCTCTCAGTCGGTTGAACTGGCATCAGGACTAACTGCTGTTTTCTGTAGATGTATTGGCAAGGGACATCAGCCCAGCTCTGTTCTGCAGCTGTTGTTGCTGAAGCTTGTTGTCTGTATGCTATTTGTTTGCAAAACTTGAGATGGGGAGGTGCTACATTGGAGGTGCATTATAATTAGCCCATTCAGCTGTCAAAGTTGGGCCCTAGCCTCTGCTTTTGTAGAGCTGGCCAAGAAGGATTATGCCATCAACTGTTTCTGGAGGATTTCCTTTTACAGGGTTTTGTCTACCTAGTGGATTCTTTGTCATATAGCAAAGAGTTGTTTTTTTTGTTGTGATTCTTTCATTTTTAGACTGAAGCTCAGTCATTCATTAATTATGAGGCCTCTCATATATATAATTTAAAGGATATTCAGTGTCTATTCTCTGTAATAAAATTTTAGTCTGTTATGGTAGTTTCAGTTCATTTTTTTCCAAGTTTGATCTGTAGCTTCTAGGCAGTGAACTATGAAAACTGTCCTGTATGGCTAATTACATGATGGGAACCTCAGTGTAGAGTATCAACATCATTTTCTGAGTTGAGTGGATGAAACTCAGAGTTTGAAGTGTGTCCAAGGAGGGCAGTAGGTCACACATGTTCATGGTGCAGAGTGTTCCTCTGACCCTACTAGAGAGTTTTACTCCCCGTGCTTCTTTGCATAGGTTTTATTTGTAGCCTTCATCTTTGAATTGCTGTATGAATTTAATGAGAGACTGTGTTTTTCTATCCATTTAATTCCGAGTGCCAACCTCAGTCAAAAGGCTTTATTTAAGCCTATGCCTCAGAAAAATACCTTTGCAGCTTTTGTCTGATGTGGGCTTGTTAATGAGCATCTGCACAGTAATGTGGTTAGCACTTAGTTTCCTAGGGAAGAATCCCATTTGAATTCTCCGGATTATGTTGTTGTTGGCCAGATATGATAATGTGTCTTTCTTGAGGATGCTGCTGACTGGACGGCTTATAAAACACCTCTGTGCTAGGGAGGGCTAAGTGCCTTTTGCCTTTTGTGCATTTGGGGAGCTTAGTTCACCTGAATGTGCACGCTCCTGAGGGCAGTTGGGTGGATGCCATCACCCTCGCCTAATAGTTCTCTCGGAGAATACTTCAGGTAAAGGTGTAAGAAAGAAGACTTCACAATGTGGAAACCCAGAAGGGCTGCTGTGTGCCAGAGCCACAGCAAGCACACAGGAGGTGTGGGGAGAGCTGTGTTTAAACATTTAGCCACAGTTGCAGGGAGGAAATCGCAGACATGCTAGAGCGGAACGCTTGTTAATTGCCGATTTTCTGGGCATTCTAGCATACCAGCACTCCTGTCTTGTTACTTGTTGAAGAGGAAGAGGGGTTGAAAAGGAAAAGCCATTTATTTTTCTGTGTGTGTTTTTAATTGTCCCTCCCGAGACAGGCTTTTGCACAGTCACATGTTCAATCTGTTGTTTGCAGTTTGTTTTCTGACAGCTGAGGCTCTGTTATCAGAACTCGCCAGGTACCAAGGGGTGAAGTGAAGAGGCAACAACACCCGCCACAGAGTGGTCTTGGCGTGGATGGACTTTGTCAAACAGGCTTGGGGGATCTGTAAAGTTACTGTTAGTGTCTGAACCAGGAGGAATAGATTTCTCCCTCCAGTGTCACTTTGAAGTGTAACTCCTGTCCTGATTGGTTTCCACAGTTTGATGCCCTGAGCTTTTCCTTGCAAAGGTAACACTGGTCAAAAATACTGTCTTGGTACTTCAGGAGCTGATGTTTTTTCTTGTCTCTTGGAAGAGAAAAATGATAATGCAAGTTACACCAGTCTATTGTTGTTGACCTATCTATGAATTAAATCACTGTGTTCCTCCATTGTGCTCTGTGGGCCTTACTGAGCTCTGTGATGTGGTTAGACTTCTGTTAGCACTAAAACATACCAATTCAACTCTAGAGTGAGCTCAGGGAGGTGTGGTGAAGTGGAAGCTGTTTTCATTAGCAGTCCCTGCAAGGTTATGCACAAGCTGGAATCACAGCAGTAGTGAGGAAGTGGAGGTATGTGGAAGTGAAGAATAAATAAAACTTTTACCCTCTTACAGGAAGAGGATCAGAGGCTGAAAGTCAGATGCCTCAAAGGAGCTCCTGCTGGTCTACTCTGTGGAGGGCCTAGCAAGGGTCATTTGTTCTTTAGTCCTTGAGAAGAAACTTGGGCAAAGAGAGCAGAGATTTAGTAACTCAGTCTAAGCACAGTAAAATATGGGAAGTGAGGGGTATCACCATCTTTGGGATCAGGATAGGATTTCTGGGGAAAACAAGCTGGAAACAGTTTATTGGTTTACCATACTTGCACATATTCAGTGTTTTCTGCACTATGTTCCTGTCATGTGTAATGCCATTTTCCACCCCCATTTTTCTCCATGACATCCCCCTCTCCCTGTGCATAGCACCAGTTCCCTGTGTCCTAGTGACTGCCATGATGATCATCCTGATTGCTCCAGAGTTTTGAGGAGCAGCTGCTCTATGGCATATATTAAATTTACCAGGAGAATGTCTCTTTCTGTGCCTTGGATCTTGAACAGTCAGAGAACCCAAAACCAGAAACCAAGGCAATCAAAACCACAAACTAATTAGGAAATATTTTCTGTAAGATCTTTTCACTCATTTTCCTTGAGGTCAAATGGATGGTTATGCTGTCTCTCTTTCACAATGGGGTTATGGAGCTCTTCAACTTGCTAAGTAATTTCAGGACGATTTGTGTATTGCACGACTGAAATGGGACTACCTTAGGCTGCTGGATGCTTAGTGTGTAAAGCAATTTAGTGGCACCTTAACAAAGAAGGTGCTTTGGTGGAGTAGATTATACACGTTTCCATGAGACAGATTCTTTGAAGTTGTCTTGTCAGTAATTGCCACAACAGGACGAAATGTCTGAACTACATTTATAGGCCTGTTTTCAGGAATTTGTCAAAACAGAGTCTCATCCCACTTGGAAGTGTTAAGAATTACAAACATGGCTTGCTTTTTTTTTTTTTTCCTCAAAAGCAGATGGAAAAAAGTTAAATCCCTTTTTTTTTTTTCTTTTTTTTTTTTTTTTATTAAATAAATATTTAGGCATATGGAAAGGTTTTCTTTTGACACTGTAGAGATGTTTAATTTCAGAGATTCCGAAACAGTGCATTTCTTCTTTATCATCTCAACTGCTAAATGACTCAAAATATTTCAGCTTTTAAATGGAATATGAACTGGTACACATTCATATTTGACTAAAATTAAGTATGTAAGTGATTTCTGTTGAAAGTAACAATGAAATTGACTTTTCTGCAAATTATTTCTACTGTTACATGGTAGTGATGTTGGGTTTTTTTAAATTTTTTAACCCAGAAGACTTTATTTGAGGAACTTTTGACAAAGATCTTCGTACTGTGTTTGGAATGGCAAAAGTTAATTAAAAATATATTTTATCTGAAAGACGTTCACCCCTTCCAAAAGTGCTCCCTTGCCAGCCTGTGTTGAGTGTATCAGTTGTTATGTTTTTTGGCATCAGAATAGGGAACTGGCTGGGAGAAATTTGTCACGAATTCCAAAGTTAGCATTTAGACTAAAAAAAACCCCAAACTATTAGGAAGTTGGTAGAGAAGCACACTTGCATAATGTGATGTCAGGGATGAAAAGATAGCCCTGATTTTGCCTTTATCTATTTTTTTTCTCCTAGAGGACCCACATGTAAACACATTCTTTCTCTTGGTCTTGTTTGAAAATCTTAGGGGCGTTCAGATGTGTTGTATGTACTCCCCTTAGCTAATTTGTACCCTGCAAGCTATCATAGCACTCCAGAAGCTGTTCAGTGCTCAGGCAGTGAGAATATTACTTATCTGACGCATTGCAGTTAAGCAATACCATTTGAATTTGGAATATAGACTGTGTGTTGAAACCATTTATGAAAAAAAAAAAGTAAACAGTTTAACAAACATAATTGGGAAACAAAAATAAACAAAAGCACATTCAAAGCAATGGCCCTCTGGTCATGGACAGAAGCTGAATTTGTTGGCTGTTTTATCTGGCACGAGTTAGTTGCTCAGCTGTACATACAGACATTGTCCACCAGGATTTGCATTGGGAGCCAGAAACTCATTGCTAGGCCTTCAGATGGTAATGATCTTCCATCATTAAAGATTTCCCTAATGGAATTTGCTGACTTTCAGACAGTCTTAATGGAATCTTGCTTAGTATTTAATAGAGAATTCAAGGCATCCTAAGAGGATCTTTTTCTGAGCAGTATTTTTAGAAAGCCGTTGTGTAGACTGCCTATTAAATTTCTGTGGAACTCTGTCGAGGTTTTCTCCAATGCAAGCTGTAGGATTGTTCTGAAAGGTCTAGGTTGTAACCACCTGAGACAAATTCCTTTTCTTAAGCTAGGCAAGTCATTTTGTGTTTCTGGTAGGTCAGATTCAAAGCTCGTGCTGATCAGCAAAGCAATCTACATGAGTATCATCAGTGCACCTAATGCCTGTTTATGAGGGTTATGGATCTGTCCCAGTGAATTTTTCTGTGCGTTCCCTCCTGTGCCATCCACCAGTATGGAAGCTAACTCTTGTTTACTAGTTACTGCCTGGAAACAAAGTGATAATTAGACTTCAACCTCTTTCTCGAGACCCTTGCCAACTGTAGCATTACAAGCATCTTGCAGCAGCCATGGCAGCCAGTACTGGAAGAGGAGAGCACTGGTTTCTTCAAAGTGCTTGGCAGACCATGGTCAAATAGAGGAGACAGACTGTTGAGAAAATAAGAAAAGCAGCAGCAGTCAGGCAACAGGATGAAATTAAGTATTTTTGGATGCGTACATGGGCTTGTTGCTGGTGTATATTGTTGCCTTTCAGAATACCTTCACTAGTTGATGAAAGCTAAATGCACTTCACATTCTCTTCTTTCTTGCCTGCTGCTTTACCTTCCTTCTTTTTTTAATTGAATAACTTGAATTGCTACACTGACTGCAGTGTTCTTTGCTAGATGCATATCTGTCTGAGAACATGAAGCAGAAGTGGCAAGAAAGAAATCTCAACTATTTTAGCTTCTTGTATGCCACCTTTGTGTGACACTTGCTGCCTCCTGTTTATGCTAGTCTAAGAACCATATAAAAAATAAGCGGATTGCCCTTGAGTAGCAACTGAGAACAAACCACAGATGTTCTCCTAATAATCTGCTCCTCATGTTGATTCCACTTGGGAATCAGCTGGACTCAGCACTTTGGGGAGCCCCCCCCAGGGTCTCTAGTGTGCTCTGGGACAGGAGATAAAAAGCTAGCAATTGGGTACAAACTGGGAGCAAGGAGGCTGCTAAAATGTGGTGTATCAGAGAATAAGGCTCAGACAACAAGGGAGAGGCAGGACTGATCTGTTAAACACAGATTTGAAGGAAAATTTTTAGATTGGATTTTAAGAAAATCTTGTTATGTTGTCCTTCCACTGAGTAGAACTGTGACCCAGCTTGCCCTGTCCCAGCAGTTAATGTATGGCACCTGGGAAGTGCTTGGATCACTGAAATATTGAATATTGTAGACTTTTCGTTGTTGCCAGAACAACATTTTCCTCATGAGTTTCAACTGTGATAAAATGTCATGTTGATGAACTGGGAACTGAGAACACCAATTAGGACCATGGAAAATCCCCATTTGTTCCTGAGGTACTTCTGTGGACTTTAAAATATTTATAATCTGTCTCTGCTTGGACAGTTTTGCCAAAATGTGCACTTCTGCTGAGTGTTGACAAAGAACTATTTTAAGAACCTCTCAAAAATGGTAAAAGCATTTTTATGTAGTATGTGCTTATGTAGGTGTGTGGCTACAAGCAGCATCCTCTCCAAACCTAGCTCTGCTAGTGGAGCTTGCCTCGCTCCCCCAGGTATGCATTGCCCATATATCCCATTCTTAGCCTGCATTAGTCTGGCACTTTTACCCAATCACTGTCTGTGTGAGAGATTAATCCCCTGCAGTCAACAGGATAGGCTAAAAACCATCACATGCTTTTGCAGCAGTGACATTAGCTAGGTAGTTAATGCTGGCGTTTGAGAAGCATTGATGAGGATGTTGCTATAACCCATGTGTGAGCCACCCAGTGTCCCTTTTTTCTTGCAGATGGAGAAAAACTTTCTGACTTGACAGCATAAAAAGAGGGTTGCTTTTAATTTTATTTTTTTTTTTTTCCGGGGGGAAAAATTATATAGAATTATGTCACATCAAGAAAAACACAATGATTAAAATAACTTGCTATGAATATTCATTCTCAGCTTGGCAGATGGATGAAGTGGGCTGAGCATTTGCAGAATATTGCTAACTGAGCTCTCTTCCAGAGAATAACATTTCAAAAGAATTTCCGATTAGGTCTGTTGGCCAAAACTAGAAAGGATTTTTCTCTTCCTTTTTTCTTTCTTTGGCATTCTGAGCTTCCACCTTCCTGCTGAAATGAATTTCTCTCTAATCACAGTTTTGGATACTTCTGAAGTCTCACACTGAGGCCTTCCAGATGGGTTCATTGCAGTGGGAAGAGAAATATTCGTTATTATTATGATTACTAGTATGGTTCTTAACTCTTACATTGTCATGATTGTCCCAAACAATCTCAAACTGATTTTCTAAACAAGTTTGATTTTCTCCAGTCACTGAAACATAATCACCTGTAAAGCAGCAGCCAGTGTCTGTTGAATAAATTTGCGCTAAGGAAAGGTGGAAAAACCAAAATGCATTGTACATATTTTAAAGTTTAAGAGGTACTTTACTAGAAAGAGTGAAATGACCCAACCTGGAATCTAGCTGTGTCAGTACCCAAGATGCTGTAAAAGATTGTGAGGACATGGTAACAACAGTGAGCAGAGTTGCACCTCCTTTGACTGTCATAGTGCCCCCTGGTAGAGGTTTGGATCATTAGTCAGTACTGGCTTGAAAGGAATATTGCTTTTTAATAAAACACCTATACTCTTCCCAGTTCTGCTTTCAACAAAACAAGGTAAAAAAAAAATAATAATTAAACAAACAACAAAAGTTGTTCCTTTCAGGCTGGTGGAACCCCCTCCAGGTGATTGGCCTGCCATATGATGGCTGCTTTGGGCTTGTGTAAAACACTCACAGCACATCTTATTCCCTAGTTTACAACCTTCATGGTGATTTTTCTAGGGGTTTGGTTTTTTTTTTGGTGGTAAGTTGTGGTTGTTTTTGTTTGTGGTTTTGTTGTTGTTGGTTGGTTGGTTTTGGTGTGTTTTTTTTGTTGTTCAGTGGGTTTGGTTTTTGGGGGTTTGTTTGTTTTGTTGTTGGTCTTTTTTGGTGATAGTTGTTTTTATTTTATTATTATTTGTGGATGCTGCATTAAATGAGTACTTCTAAGCTGAGCTGGCCAGTAGCTCCTTAGTGAATGATAGTGTTCAGTATCACTGTATAGTGATATATGCCATTTTGCCCAGCCAGATGTAATTGCAGGAGGACTTTCCAAAGTTTACTTTCCAGAGCTGTCAATAGGCGTGAGACAAACCTGGAGGCATGTACTGCTTTGGAAAGACAGGAGCTGTAGAGAAAATGTGACCAGAGATGGGTAGAGAAGTGCATGTGTAGAAGGCAAGGAGGAGCACAGCAAGCAGGTCTCTGCTTCAGTTGTTACCGTCGCAGTGATAGCTCTTGTTTCAACTGAGCACACGAGCTCTGCTGAGGTGCTGAGGAATCCAATCAGAGTGATTGAGAATTCCTTCAGAGTTCCCCAGTAGGTATCAGACTTCAGTGCAGAAAACTGCTCTCTTCTGGGAGAGTGGGCAGGAGTAAACTGCCTAGCACGCTGCTCAGAGGCTCTCTCAGCTCACATCAAGTTCAGCCCTTGAACCAGGACGTTTCATTGCTTTGGAGAGTAGAAACAATTGTTCGAGGGCCACCCAAAGAAGACCTCTGGCAGGTTGATGAGTGGAAGGCAGTGCTCTGGTTTAATAAACTCAGTATCACTTGTACACCTCTGTGGCAAATGGATAGTGACACGCAGTGACCAGGTTTGGCCGGCAGTGTTGCCCAAGGCTTTAATTGCTTTGCACATAAAGTTATTTATCTCCACATCAAGAGGGTTGAGACCACATTTAGGGAGTAATTACAAAGCTGCCAGAGGGTCTGGCGTTTGCCATGCCAGCCAGGCTGTGATTTATCTGTTCTGCTTGTATTTAGAGAGGGAGATTTCTCTTCACCTCTTCCCTTCATCCTGTGCATCATGGCTAAAGGCATCCGTATCCCCCAGTCCCCTCCCGTACTATCTGTGTGCAGTATATTGGGCAGCTGTAAAGAATCAAATACAGTCAGTTTTCTGAACACTCATGAGGGTTTGGGGTTTTCTTTATTGCTTCTTTATTCTTTTTTTTTTTTTTTAATAAAGAAATTGTTATTAGGATTTTCAGTGAGATTTCATGATATTTGGGGAAGCTCTTTCTTTCAGTTCTCCAAATGAGTTTTCAACATAACATAACATAGCAGATGCACAGACATCTTTCAAATAACACCTTCCACATCTTGCACATTGTTCTCTTCATGTGGCATGTGTTTTCTTTACAGTGGTGCTCTGCTGGCTTCTATTTAGTGTGTGAACTGCTGTATGCATTAGGTGATGGTGTTGTAGAGCTATTCACTAACAAATCAGTGTCTGGGCATTCTGTATGGGATTTAATTCCCCTCTTAGATGTAACATTTGATACCTATCAGAGTTCACCTTGCTTGTTCTGGACCACTTCTCTCATTTGCCACTTTGAACTTGGTTCCTATTCTCCTGAGTGAGAACAAGAAGCACTTCTCTCAGCTTGGTGTCTCTCACCAGCTGTATATGTGCAGAGAACCACTGAGCAACAGCAGTGTGGCCAAAGCCTTGCTGCTCTCCCAAACAGCTTATGATAGCAAAGCCTTTGGGATAAAGAGTAAGTAGGAAATATTCCAAAAGGGGGCCAATACAGTTTTGTTTTTCCTTATGTTTCTCTCTCCTCATGGAGATGAGTTTTCTTTGTACTGGTGTAGCTCACATTATTTCTTCAGCCTATCCATTGAAATATTCTCTTTTGTTTTAAGGGCTTCCCCACTTCACTTCCTAGATTCATGTTTACCCTTCTTGTTTGGAAATGCCTTGCTGGCTCTGGCCCAATATTTTTTACCCTTGTCTTTATGTATTAGGATAGGGATTTAATTCTTACCACTTCTGATGTTACTTTTTTTCAAGCAGTTTCCTCAATAGCTTTAAAATCCCCTTTCAAAAATATATGCAGTACCTTACTTCGGTGGTGTTTTTCCTATTTTATTGTTGTGTGTGTGTGTGTAATTCCTGAAGGACAATAAGGTGGTTTTTGAAGTGGTCATTGTTTTTCGGTGCATCAACAACAGTTGCTTTCCAAACAGACTTTTGTCTTTCATGTCAAATTGCACAGAAAATAGTCTCCTGTCTCTGAACTCTGGAGTCAGCTGTGCTAAGTGATAATTTATTTAACACATCAAGAAATTATTTCTCTAAACTGTCACCCAACGTGACACCTAACTAATTTTTGTAAGCAGATAACCAAAGTCATCCACTCTTTTCTGCTTTATTAGACTGATTACTGCTTTGATGCCCATTAACATTATGCATTTTGATTTTTTTTTACTTTGTCCTCTTCATCAAGAGGGTATTGATGTAGCCCTGCTAGTATACTGCTGTTCTTATATTTGGGGCTTTTGGACTCTTGTCCTGGATCCTAATTTTGTTGAAATTCAGTGTTGGAAGCCCTGTTATTTTTCAGACTTTTATTTCTGCAGTTATAACGTTTCTCAGGTTTGCTTCAGTTGAAGTTTATGTCCTATCCTCTGCTCCCAGATAACAGTTATCTCTCTATTACTGTGTTTGTCTGACTTGAGTGCTCCATAGCACCTGCTAAATTTCCTTAGCTCTGAATTTGAGAAAATCCCTTCCAAAACATACTAATTTTCAAAGCATAGTTGGGGTCCTGCTGTAGTTAAGATGGAACCCATTCTAAGCCCACCCTGTCTGCAAACACAATGTTTGCCTGAAATCCCTGCATTCCTAATAACATTTATACTCTTCCTATCTATTTGAACTTTCCCTCCCTATAGAGTCTCTGTAATTCCAGATGCAATGTAATATGGTGAAATATTTCATATAAAGGTCTTGTAGAGGCTTAAGTGTACTTTCAGTGTCATTTTCTAGGGTCTCTCTTACACAATTGTGTATTATTGCTACAGTTAAAATTATGTCCAAGGACCTCTCATCTGTGCTTCTTGCATATTGGTCTAGATGCTTGCAAAGTGCTACCACTTCTGCTCCCTCTAAGGAAGGTATTTGTAGGTTCTATTAGTCATCAGCTGGAGCTGACTCAGATTCTTCTGACACTGCAGCTTCACTGCATCTTAGAGCTGGAATCTGAAGTAGTGCTCTTCAGATGTGGGCTGGGGAAGGTGTGTGCTCCACCCCTTGTAATAATACTACTAATAATATCTTTATTAGCAGCTGTTGAATGAAACTATTGCTTCACATGTTTTGTGTTCTTAAAGGGCAAGGCAATCCCTTTTCTTATGGCATGCAAATCCACAGCTTAGTCCTCTACTCCAGCTGCCTCTTTGCTGCTTTACCTTTAAATGAGGAGCTGAAGAGTTTATGGTATCTCCTTTATTTAGTATTGAGGCTTTAATTTAGGGGGAGCAGTAGGGCAGCCTCTCAATTCCATCTCTAACTCCTCAGCCCCAAGGTGTTTTTGCTCTTTCTATGGTGGTAGCCAGCTGGAAACTTCCAGTGAGGCACTATGACCATCCTGTGTGCTTCTGCTGTAGGAACTGGAAAAGATTCCTGGATGGGGAGTGGGAAGGCTCTAGGGAAGCAGACATGACAGATGCATTGGTAGATAGGCACTTCACACCTAGGAAAAAATTGACTCCAAATATGTCAAGGTCATAAGAGTTGCTCTGCTGAAATACGAGGGTTTATATCTCTGACATTGTTTGTAGATGTTACAGATATTAAGCTTACAGCTCTAAATGAACCCAGATCTGCAATCCTAGGTAGTAAAGAGGGGGTGGTGGGGGGAGAGGAAGGCAAGATGGTGATTATAATGAGGAATATGAACCAACATGCAAGAGAAAACATATCTGTATTTTGAGGTGTTGGAAATGGGGATTCAGAGCCCTGGTATTAGCATTAACCTATTTCCTTGCTCTCATTTTTCTCTGTGGTTTACACGCATTGTGAGTTTATCATTTGCCAGTGTAGCCTTAGGCTAGCTTGGCACCAAATAAACTTGTGATAACCACCAAACATCTCATCTGGTTTATGGGGAAACTTGGCAGTGTTGTGCATTATCTCACCCTTTCTGCATGGCCTCTATCAGGGATGGGATGGGAAAGACCAATTGCTGCAGCCATTAGAGGTTGGACTGTTTGCCATCAACAACACCCTGAAGTGCCCATGGAAGCATCATGTTCTCCCTTTGGATTTTTGTTTCCTCTGCTGTAAGGGAACAGTCATTCTCACCAGCCTTTGAGCCCCATTGGGAAATCTTTGAAAGCAGTGTTCTATAAATACAAAGCACTACTTTTACTATTTATCAGCTTATAACTGGACCTGTCCCTTCAAATAGGTACATAAGTCTCATTTTTTCTCTGATCTTTGCCCCCATGACTTCTTACGCTCATTCTCTTCTGGCTCCTGCTGCTTTGTCTGACCATGAGATGTATAATTCAAATGCCCTCACACTCCTCTTATTGCTAATTATATATTAAAGAGGTTCTGACTTCATTTTTGCTCACTACAGAATCTTAGTCCAGCCATGACACTGACAGAGAGGGCTGCTGGAGCTCAGAGAGAACTTGTGCAAATGCCACTTCTCTTTTTGGACTGTCAGTCTTAATGGAATATTTGATAAGCTGGTAATAACCCTAGTGCTCCTTATGTGCAAAGTTGGGGAAGAGTGAGAAACTTGTACTAGCTTTCATTTATTAATACATGTTTGCAAAAAGGACATTTTCTATAGAGTGTTTTCCTGCAAATGATGACACTTTCAGCTTGGTCCACATTGATCCTGTCAGGTAAGCTGTGTATGAAAGGTCTCTCATTTCTAGGTTGTGTAAGTTTCATAGGATCACAGAGAAAATAGTTTAAAGGTATCCTGAAAGCTCATCTATTTCATCTTGTGCCTCACAGTAGAATTGCTTGGGATGTTCTACCACCATGGAGATGGATGAACATCACCAGCTGCTGAGATACTGCAGTGATGGATGTAGTCAAAGGCCCTAAAGACAACAGAAGAATTATTGAATCTGGTGCCATATTGACCTACAGATGAGTCTTTGGTCTGTCACCTGCTTTTGGAAAATCTGCCCTAACGTGTGAATTGCCCTGAATCTTCTAGCTCAGGGAATCAGGATACCCCAGGCAAATGTCTGTGATACCATGAAATGTCAGAGGCTATAGCTGCACATTCTCTTAGAAAGGGATTTTAAGTTATACCTTCCTTTCTTTCTGTAAACTTTATTTCCTTACCTGGTTAGCCTGGCACAGATTATGCAATGGCCAGAAGATCTTATCATGACAAGACTACAGTGGACACCAGAATTTGAGCCTATATAGATAAACTGAGAGATGCATTATTCATTCTGAGAAAGCTGAGCTCTAAATTAAGAAGTTTTTCTCTCTCAAAGGCATACAGTGAAGCCATTTTCTACCTTAAAGTCACAGGACAATTAAAATGTTTTCAGTGTTCAGGTCACACGGGACATACTTTGGCATCCAAGTAAACAGACAAAGCAATAGCACTACCACGCTGTATACCAACAGCCAATATCCCTGTTCCATGCTCTGCTGAATATGTAGGACATCATCATCTCCAGCTCTCTCAGAGCAGGTCTGCACTACTTCTGTGAAGTCTTTTTCATTAGGGCCAATTGGATTTTTTTTTTAACTTTTTTATTTTTATTTGTTTACTTTGACCTTTTTATTGTATTAAACTAGTAAGTAAATAATAAACTAGTGTAAATAATAACCCACATACATCTGACGGAGAGCAATAGATTAAATGAAATATTAATATGACACAAAAATCAAAAGAATGGATCTAAACAAAATGTTCTGATATGATCTCAATGAGACACTTGTGTATTTAGCCATCACATGTTTCATTGAAGTTGACAATTTCCATAGAGAGTTCTGATCTGGATCTAAAAAAAAAAAGTGGTATCAGAACTGTTCTGGATTTATTTTTTTTTTTCCTTTATCTCAATGATCTTTGATGATTGTTCTGCTGAATTTCATCATGACCTTTATCCATCAGGAGGGTAAGACACTTGCTGACCTGAAAGACAGTGTCCTTTTTAGGTATGCCAAGGACTCCTGTCTCTTACTAAAACTTCTGATGCTGACTGCTTTGCTCACACAAGTCATGTATGGTTTGTCCTGAGGCCTTTCTGTCACTAGAGAAGAAATAGTCTTTGTGGATTATTTTTTTTGTTTCTTTCACAAAAAGAGTAATGAATATATATATATTTGCTTGTATATGCCTTGTGTTACTGAGACAGAAATATATTGCTGATGTATTCACGTATTAGTAGGTTTCAAAACAAGATTTTTAGCTCTTTGACTTGTATCAGAAAGTCAAAGGCAAGGAAAAGGCTTTTTTAAACTGTTATTTTGTCTGTAATGATGTTTGGAGACTTCTCTGCTCCTTTGATAAATATTAAACCAAACCTTAGTGAGGCTGTTGGTTGGTTCTGTGTCACTGGTGATGTAAAAGATGGAAAATGCTCAACATGTACATCTGAAAATCATGAGTCACCTTGCTACTTTTTGTGTTCTCAGCTTTATTCTTGCCAGGGAGAGTTCTTCAACTGGAGTAGACAACTGGGAGGTCTAAAATATATCTGTTTTATCAGTCCCTGTTTTTCTACTGTCCTGTCACTCTTTGTGCAACATCAGTTTCTTGCCATCACCACCATCTTCCATGTTATAACATGACTGTAGCAGTGATCTCTCTTATTTTCAGTTATTTCAGCTCTATCTTAAGGGTTTCTAGAGTGCCTGACACAATAGCATCTGAGTTGTTGTGAATACTTTTGGAAGCCATTCTCCTTAAATTGCTTATACCTGACTTTTTGATTTTATACATATAATAAGTCATATATTTTTATAAAATATATGTAAGCTCAAATATCTTAGTCAAGTGGAAATGTGACCAACTGCCTTTTTAGCCACTTCATCTATACAAGCTGGCTTCTTCATCCACATTTTGGTATTAAATTAAATGCTTTCCCTGCAGTAATATTCTTTTTAGCCCTTTGGAATGAAATATGTCTTACAAATGAATAACTATAATAATAGTAGTAAATAGAGATGATACTGGTTCTGCTTTTATTACTTGTATGGACATTGCCTAGGCAAACAAGGGTCATTTGTGACTGAAGGTGAAAAAGTGCAAATGAAGGTTGGGCCACACTGCTTTCTCTGATTCCAGTGTAAAACTCATCTGCCTGTTGACTTCAAGTTTCTTTATATTGAAATTATTCCATTCTGGTACATGAAGTTCCACCGGATTTATGTTGCTGAGAGCAGATTTTGGCCCCTTAGATGAAACCCAAGACAATTACATCTCCATTAAGGAATTAATTCAGAATTAATGCAGCTATTGTTCAGCGATTAAATCCCAAACTGCTGTTGGAAAAACTGAATTATTGAGGTTTGCCATTTAAGCTGTAGCTTTTGCGGACATAATGAACTGGCCTTTTATATTACACGATAAACCTCATGTTCTTAATAATCACTTGGAATTGACTTCATGTAAATAACTAGTACAGCTGCAGCAGTCATCTCCTGAGATGGTGCTGCTCTCTTGCCAAGATATTTCTGGTTACTCTTTCTTTTTTTTTTACTGTGGAGTTACTACAAAACCAACCTGCATGGTCTCCAAGCAGCTCAATTAATACCTTACATAACTTCCAAAGAGCTCTTTATAGATATAACAGATTGCTTATTGTAGGTTAAAAATGTACCAATTGAAAATTGAGTGTTGCCGTTATTATTGTTGATGGAATTTTTCCAACTCTGCAAGAAGATATGTATAAATTACTTTGTGGTTAAAGCTCAATAAATATGGTTTAACAGTAGAGCAGTTTGTATTTAATCTGCTGTATAAGGGCTGGTCCAGTAATCCAGTAAGTGACAGAGCAAATGTGTGTTCGTGTGTGGAGTATGATGACATTTCTAACGGTGGCCGAGGGACTTAGGGCCCTGTGTCTTGTGGCCTTCCAATTCCCTTTGCTGCTTCAACAATTGAATTGCCTTAGAAACAAGTCCTGCTTTTCAGAGCATTTCTCACCGAATCTGAGGTTGGTTTGTTTTTCCAGGAAGGGTACTCATTTCTGTTATTGGCTGCTGAGCAATAAGGCACAGAAATGGCATATTACTTGAATGTACAGGTGGAAGGAGGTAATATCTCCTCCCTTCCTGCCCTATGATATTGTTTTTACCTCTCCTCATGGATTAGAGAGTTTAAGATCTGAATGTCAAACAGTAAAGTCAGTGGAAGCAGCTGGAAGTTCAGCTTTTTTCAATTGTAAGCCATTAATATAGGAGCTTCAGAATGAAAATCTCTTTGACAGTCCTATTTTTCTTTTTTTATTCAGCCTTCTGACTCATATTCAGATGCATGGAAATTAACATAACAGGTCTCTTATGTGAGAAAGACACTACATTTCTGGAGAACATCTTTTGCTTTTCTCTAGCAGGTAGTAGCAGCACATGTGCTTGGAAAAAAAAACCCCAATTCTTCTGAAGTTTCATCTTCCTTGTTCCACATTCACTGACAGCTATGCCACCAGACACAGTCTGTACCTACCTTATGTCACTGTGTTTGGGTAGAGCAGGACTATTCATGATCCTATTCATTGTCCTGGTCTGAGTCTGGATGCTAGCAAGGGCAGCTGACTCTTGGCATAGCTCCAAAGGGTTAAATGTGAGAAAACTAATCTTCTCTTCAAGTCGTTCTGCTGCCAGTGGTTTCCTATTCAATGGAATGGTTTGCCTGTGCTCAAGTACTTTCTCGAGTTTCCCAGGTGCAGCTCTCTGGGTACCCATTTGTCTACAGTGCAACTATAATTATAATTTCCTTTCAATATCAAGTAACTGCATTTGTAGCCCCTTCATTCACCTCCTTCTCAATCACCACCTCCTCCTCTCATTTCTTACTGGGGGTGAAAATTCCCTGAGATGCTGTTCAGCAAGAATTTACGGAACAAGAAACAATTTGTTTCTGGAGAGTGCTATTTACCTTTTTTATTTTCTGCTTTGTTAGTGACGCAGAGGTTTCATTAGCAGGGAACAAAATGAATTCCAGGGACAGAGAGTAATATGCACACAAATTATATTAAAAAAAACCCGACTAAACCACAAACAAAAAAACCAAACCAACAAACAAACCACTAACAACCTTCAAACATGAAAATACCTAAACCTCCAGAAAGAATACAACCAAGGTATCTACTCATAAAGGAGCAAACTGCCTCTGGATAGTGGTGCAAGATGGAATTTGCCTGTTAAAACCATGGGAATTTAGTGGTGCTGTAACCAAAATCACAGGGTCACTATGTGTATCCCAGGTGATGTTGTTAATGCTTCAGAGGCCAGATGGAAACCATGTCAAAGGGGTCATTCCCTTTATTTCTTTCAGGGTATTTGTGGCCATTTGCTCTGTCAGCTTCTGTGCAGTGGGAGCCTCAGTTCCAAAGTGTGTTAGGTGGAGGCATGTCAAGTACTTTGTCAAAAATGTGGGGTGAGCACCAGACTGGGCTATCAGGGAGTGTTGCAGGGCACAAGATTACATGGTAGAGTTTGGTAAGATGGAGGTTCTAGAAATAAACTATCAGACTATACTACGGTTGTGATTTAGTTGCTTTGTCAAAGTATTTATGGGCATCCTTGCACTAAACCTACCTATTTCTGTTCTTCCTTTCTTATCTCATTTTCAGAACTCAGTGTTTGCAGCTGCAGGGTGGGTGTTGAGTTCCTCTGCTCTGCAGTAGGTGATAGAACTGGACTGCTTGCTGCATGGTGTGTGAGGGGAAGAGCATATCACTGCTATCTGCAACACAACCCCTTGGGAACTGACTGGCTCCTTTTATACATAGAGGATAATATCCATTGGTCTTTTTCTGGGAAAACCCTCCTTGCAAGAGGTTCTAGCAGAAAAGCTTTGAATCTGTACTTGGGATGCAGGGGTAGGAAAAAAAAAAAAGAAAATAGCCACCTCAGCCACCTTCAAGCCTGAGGAAATGGAGCTTGTTAGAGCAGATAACTAGGATACTTTTATGAAATAGATCAAGCCCCCTCACCTCAGGGGAGGAAGTGTGGGGTGTTGATAAGGTTGTAGCATACAGACGACATTTGGTAATTAGCACTATCTGTAATGTAATCACTCACTAAGAGGTTTAGCTGGGATGTGACTTACCCAGGAGAGTCACTAGAGGAAAGGGGAAGAAAGGACAGGTGAGAAGAGAGCAAGATGTGAGTGTTCTTTGCCCTTCTTTAACACTATCTTCTGGATCTCGGAACCTACCGCACTTTGCCAAGAGTGCAGCAGCAGTGTGACACACATGGAATTATCCTCCTTTTGCACAGGGAATAATAAGGTACAGTACTGTTGGTGACTATGTCTAGGCTTTGTGATGCATAAGAAGCTATGCTGGAAAGAACATGCACACTGAGAACAAGCTGGCTCCTTAGCTTTTGGTGGCACTGAGAAATGCCTAAACCTGGAAGGCTGAGAAGATTCACTATGATAGTTTAGCAATTTTCTGATTGACTCTGCTGATTGTCTTCAGTTAAACACCCTCTCTAAGATCTGACACTGCCATCACTCCGTGGGTTTTGTGGCAGAGATGCCATGTGTAGTAGTGGCCAGTGATGACACCATGAATAATTTGGTTTCCAAACTTCCAGATTCTTTTTAAAACCTGACTTTACAAAAAGGGCTGTGCCACTGACTTTAAAGGAGGTTCGACTAGACCTTTTGGACATTTGAAAGTTTGTAGGTTTCATCTCATCCCACAAATTCCCCCTGACAGGTGTTATTTTATTTTTTGAACTTTGAAGCTGAAATGTGCTCTTCAGCCTAGGGGAAGGCCTTCTTGCTGCAATCCCAATTCTTAGCCTCTTGTAATATTCTTTCATCCACTACCCCTAGCAGTCTCTGTGCACGTATTTAGCCTCCTACATTTGCTTCCTACAGAGGCAGTCGGGGTGGTTGATTTCTTCTCTCCCTCTTTCTCTAGTCCGGTTCCCTAAGGCATTGCATTCCTCTCCAGACAAATAAATGCCTGGAGGCAAGCAGATGTCACTGTTGTAGTCTGGTTTGCATGGGGAGTTGTCAGGCCTGATGTGACCTGCCTTTCCATCAGGATTATAAAGGTGACGGATAGTCAATTTCAGGGATTCATGATCCATTTTAGCACAGCGCTTCACCTTGCAGCTAAGTAATACGGCTGCGATAAAATCAGCCATAATCACTGCATCTTACTCAGCACTGCCTTGCCCGTAAATATGGCCTTCATATATTAAAAGAAAGAAAGAAAACTCAAATGGAAGGAGAGGAAAAAAAAAAAAGAGATCTAAAGAAAAGAAGTCTGCTGGTCAATGCTGACCAGATCTTTATCTCCTTATACCGTTGGCATTCTGAAAGAGGGAAGCAGAGCTTGCAGCTGGTGGGTTCCTTGCAGTTCAGAGAGAGCAGTGTGAAGGGTGTACACATGAAGCATTCCTTGTTCCTGTGGGTTTGTTCACTAGCAGAGCTAGGCCTGGGATGTACACTGCTGGAGCAGCTAAAGAACTTTGTTGCTGCCTCCATTTTACTTATTCGGAATTTGAAACACTTGTAATAATCAAAATTATTTCCTTATTTTCCTCCAAGTTGAATCTTTGAAATCCTGAAGGAAGCATGATGACTCTCTTTTCTCTTTCCCAGAACAGTTTGGGACTGAAATGGAAGCCCTTTTAGTTTCTGGGGGGGAAATAAATAAATAAATAAAATCTTTGATTCATGATTGTTTCCTGCAGCTGCTTGTTCACTGTTGTCCCAGCATCACTGATCTTTGGAGCAAGATCTATCTGTCATGGTTCATTTACACCATATCACCACCCTGTGCCTCAGAGAGCCACTATTAGATATTAAATCCAGATCTTTCATCTTTTGGACTACGTTCCAAATTACCACTTATAGTGTTTTCAGTGACTATAAAAATACCACATGTTGGAAATGTTAAATAGGTGACATATGAAAGCTTAGCCTGCTGTTCTGCTGCTCTGGTCTTGTAGGAAAAGCCATCGTCACTGGAACATATGTGAAGTATTTCTAGTATTGTGAGAGGCACACTCTTTCTCTCCAGTGGCAGAACAAAAATCGAAAGGACTGTCAGGAGTTGTCCCTAAAAGAAGGATTGATAGAGGCTCAGCTGCAGGTATGAAAATGGTTATGGTGCAGTAATTTGTGTAGAGAAGTGAATGATGCTGTTGATGCTGTTACACTGTGATTCCCTTAAAAGGGAGGAGCACTTAGTTTGTATTTGTTTTATTCATTTTAGAAAATAAAAATAGGGAGGATGGCAAGAAAAATGGGAATGTGGACCTCACTGTTCTGGAAAGGTCAAAAGGTGCAACATCAGACAAGTAAGCTTGGGTTCACACTATTTGAGGGAATAGCCTGAGCAGTGAAATGCAGGGCTGCCTTTTTGGCTATCTCCAGACAAGGTGTGTAACACAGCAGTAGAATTTCAGATTTGCCTAGTTAGTCTCCTGCGTGGAACTGCCTCTGCTGAACTTTGGCTGAACTGCATTGATCATCAGTGTTCATTCTGTCTGCTCTGGAAATTAGAAGAGTGAGAAGGGAAGGAGAAGTCTAGTTGGAAGCAAGGCTGTCTACAGTAAGAATTTAATTTAGATATTGCACAGTTCCACTGTGTTGGTCAAATCACAGACCATTATGAAAAAGAAAAAAATTACTCAAGTTTTTTTGTTCTTTAACCTCTGGATAAACCCAAATTGGCTGTTCAGTAGCTGTATTTTCACTCTTCTTGCTTCTAAGGGCAAAATAGGGCAGTACATCTACTGAAGATTCCATTGGCTGCCTGTATCCACTACAAAGTTGTCTGCCCAGACAGCATAAAATAGATTTCATGGTATCTCATGCCTACTGGGCAGGGTGCTCTGCCTTGCTGCTGGTGGCCTGTGCTGTCAGGAAAAAAGCTTCAGCAGCTGGCTAAGGAGTTGTCTTCCCTAGGGAAACCTTCAAGAGGTGTAAAGTCATTACACAAACCTCCTAACAATAATGATATTATGTTGGTTAAAACCTCAACACCTTAGTGATATCTCTGATATTTCCTGAGCAGTGGTGTTCTAAGAATCCAAAAAAAAGAAATTAACAATAGAAAATCTGGATGAGGGAACAGATGCTCTGAAGATGAATTATAGGATGTAGATCTCATTGTCTTGATATCCTGTATATTACATTTATTTATTTCTTGTTTAAAAACTGCTGCTTTGATAATTCTCACCTGTTTCAGAGTTTAGCTGAGCAAGTAAAATGAGTTTGGCTAAGCCTTAGTGCATATGGTTGGTAACCATTTGCATATTTCTCACACACTTTGGCTCCTACTGCTGATTTAACTCGGTGTCCTAGCACAGTGGCCAGGAGCTGAACTAAGACACAGAGCTGCACTGACTCTACCAGAAACAATTCCCTCAGATGAGAGATGAAACAGGGTTTTAGGGGTAATGCCTGAAAGCAGGTTTGTGGTGTGACTAGTCACTCTGTGTCTTTAAGGAGGAATTCAGTCCTCAAGGCAAGAGAGCCAAAAATCCTGCCTACGCTGCAATCGCTTTTCAAAATTTAGAAAGCCTTCACAATTACAGAAGCAAAAAAAAAAATCCTCTCCTTCCCCTTTCACAATGTTTTCTTTTCTCCAGGAAAAACTAAAAATAAATGAATGGGCAAATTAAATGCATGTTTACAGATGCTTTGAGACTAAAATGTTTTAATTTATTTGATTTTCTGACAAACTTTAGCTACTACTTTCCTTTCCTGCTGGTTACAAATACCCAGTTAAGCTGCTTTTCCTGACCACCTCTACTCCTCTTTCTAAAAATCTCACCCGTTCTTCCCTAGAGGAAAGTTACAGGAAGGTGCTGTGGGGATACAGAGAGCATGCATATTGCAGTAGCTTTAGATGAAACTACTATTACTGAGTAAAATGCTTCCACTTCTCTGCCACCTGAGATCACAGCTTCTAGCTGAAGGGATGAATCCCTGCATGATGGTGGTTGTGTCCTAAGAAATACTGGCACAGGTAATAGCACCATACTCTTGTGCATGAAGACCCCGGGAGTAGAGGCAGTGAGAGCTGATTTCAGTGTAGCAGACAGTGAATATCCATTTTTTTTCCATGGGATGGTGCCCCACATATAAAAGTCCAGGAGAACACAGGCAAAGCTGCTCTTCTTGCTGTCTTAACAGAGGTGTAGTGATGGCCCTGGGGGACTAAAAAGATCAGCATACATGGTATGGGGAAGCCTTGGGATCAAAGCTTTGCTTTGGGATCAAAACTGAACAGAAAACTCTAATATTGCCCATTGCATATTGTCCATCGTGATGCAGAAGTCAAAGGCCATGTTTCCATGTTGGAAAAAGCTGCATCTTTGAGGAGATGTTTAGAAGGAAGACAAAAGAGCATTAACCTTTTGATTCACTGGTGAGCTCATGGTCTTTGGGACTGCAGTGAGAAGCACCATGTGCAGCCAGCAAAGCTGCAGCACCTGTACACTGGGTGTTTGTTTCAAATATGTCAACTTTCTACTATCTCTAATTCCTTCTGCATCAGCTGTGTGATTAAAATGCAGTGACCTAGTGGAAATCACTGGCATGACATGGGTATCCTGAAGGAGTGAATCTTCCCCACCCCTTATTTCAGAAAAACATGTTCGTTTCACTCTCTAGCTACAGAAATTCATGGAAAATGTTTAGCAAGTCTCAGCAAGCTCCTGTAACAAGGCTTCCCAGGGGATTTCACAGCCATTTTTTATTATTAGGTGAGCATTAACAATGCAAAGCTCTGCAAATCACATGGAAAGGACACAGCACACAATTGTGATGCAGAATTGGACAGCAGAGGTGTGACTGTTGAAATCTGAACATATGAATGCAAAGATCTAAGCTGTACTGTTTTTCCAGAGTTGTTGTTTACCTGTCTTCCCACCAATCTTCCATTTTCCCCTGCACAAAAACAAAGCCCCAGTGGAGGAGGCTTCCTGCACTGTGGGAATGCAGTTAATCAGCTGAGCAGCCATGCCTCATGTTGTTTGGTGGCTGTATTTCTTAACAGTGACCCAGGGCCAGAAGTGCTGGAGGAAGGTAAGCTGTGAAATAGGAGTCAAAGGTAGGCAGAGAGGTTAATCAGAGAACCTGGTTAGATTTCCTACCCTGACTGTGGTCAGAATACTCCAGTAAGTAAAAAACCATTCTGGGTGCAAAGGTAGCTGTTCTGCCAGTGATGTTATAGGTTCCAAAGTAGGGTTTTCCTCTTGAGTGCTAAACTGGTGCTCTACTTTAGCTGTCTGACATGAAATATCTGTTTAAATGGGAATATTTTGGCTTTTCATCTAGTGTTGAATAAGAAATGCATTGTAGAATACTGAGTTTGTGGTGTTTTGTTGGTGTTTTAGTTGGTCTGAACAGACAACCCTGTTTTTCAGAGAGGTTGCTCACCTGAGCAGCTGTTGTTCAAGCAGCCCACTCAACTGGAGGGGACAGGAAAGGCTTTTGTGTTTTGAGGATTTGATTTTACCCTGGAAAGCTGATGGCTTCCCATTCATTTCAGTTGGGTGTAGTTTGTGCTGCTCAGTGTTCTTGCAGATCCACCCCCCTCACTCCCCACTTTTAAAAAGCAGATCCTCAGGTGATCTGTTGAGTCAGAGTTACAACAACTTACTGCTCTCTGTAGATGTGCCCCTGGCTCTCTTAGAATGCAGTAGTTTTCTCAATTTTCCACTCATCAGAGTATATCTAGGATAAAAAGAATATAAATTTCAAATGCTGAATGGAAGCAGGGAAAGAATCCCTTAGGGCTTATTTTACACAGGGAAACGAACTGGTAGAACTATAGTAGAATAATTATAATTATACCGCTATGGCAAAGCCATAAATGAGATAGATGCCTCTGATACAATTACTCTTACTTTTCTTAAATACAGAAACCACATAGGGAGTTATTCTGCTAGGGCTAGAGCAGATTATTATTCTTATCATTATTGTTGTTATTTACTAACAAGCATTTAATTTAGCACTTTTTTTTTTCTACATATTTCAAAGTGCTTGAAAATTAAATCTTTATCGTTGTTCCCTCTTGAAATACCACTGTTGTCCTTCAGGCCAGTTTATACAAACTCTTAGAAAATTTTTCAGACCTTCTTTATTAATCATAAAAATGAAGAGATGAAAAAAACTGGCACATACCCAAGTATTTTTACTTTGCAGATCACCTTAAACATACATAGGCAAGAGCCAAAAAAGATAGGTTTTATTCCCAGCTCTGCTATTGGCTTTCTGTATGTGACCTTGGCCAAGTTATTTCACTTTTACAAATGAGAATAATAGTACTGACCTTGCAGCGGTATTATGAGGGTTTATTTCTAAAGCTTGCAAAGCCTTTTGAGATCTTAAAGTAGAAGAAGATAGCAAAGTTTAAAGTACAACTATTATTAAACACATTTATCATATAGGTTGGATACAAATGCTTCAGCCATCTGATCTCGGTCTTTTTCATTTTTAAACTTCAAAGCCTAATTGAGATTTAGATTCTGTAAGTTTCACTGATTGCTTCATCTCTAGTGTATGGATGATACTGTACATTCTCCTTTCCTTCCTGCAACTCTATAAAGCAAATCTATGGCCAGTCTATCCATTTCACTTCCCTTGTGGCCCTTCACCAGTAGATGGAAGCTGATGTGGCAGAGCTGACAAGATCAGGCATTGTTAGGTCACTGATCTCTGCACTGAGGCTTTTAATTAGACTTATCTTCTTGAGCACTCAGTGGCCTAACTGTTGCTGAGACTCTTGAATGTTCTTGAGAGACTGGGTTGCAGTCTTTGCAGGGTAATACTTATTATACCTTATCTTTGATGCCTAAGAAAAATCATCCTTTTTTTTGTAGTTTCTGGGTGCCATGAAGTGATTCCACAATGGCACCTCATTAGCATCTTTAGCATTTGCCTGTTGGTTTCCATCTTTAATAGACTCTGGTTGGGTGCCTTCCCTTCTAAAGCAAGTACCACACAGTGTTATTTTTTTCCTGGCAGAATTTTCTGTTTCTAGTGTCAAGCATATCTTATGCATGAGAAGATGCTGCGTAGGGAAAAAAAAAAACCTAACCCCAAAACTATACATCTTTTAGCAGAGGTAATGTAATTTTCATGGCTCCAAAGCAAAGTAATTCTTAAGTGGGACAGTACCTGCTAACCTTGAAACAGCTCCCCTGCATAGACCCATCAGTGTTTCTGCGAAGCAAATGGAATGTAACTCACAGGGTATGTTCACTATGCAGGGATCCCCAGTCCCAAGAGAAAATTTAGAGGGATCTGTAGATGGAGAATAAGTAGAAAAAGAATGCTTTAAAAGTCCCAGAGTTGTTTTTCCACAGCTGATGGTGGTGCCCAACTGAAACAAGGGATTTTTGTCTGAATGTGGTGCCAAGTGGCATTCTTTTCCCCTTTTAGAATGTATTCTTGCAGCACCTGAGAGATGATGCCCTAACTGGAGTGCCTGGGTGTGATGGATGGCAGGTGATGGCACTGCTTCTCTCTAGCTCTTTCTCTTTGCAGTTTCAGTTAGATGGGGGTCAGCTCTATTATGGTGGCCTCCAGTTTCTGTACCCTCACAACAAATGCCATCTGTAGCTGGTGAATGTCACACCCTCTCCTTATGAAAAGATGTGTTGTTTTTTCCCCAACTAAATTGTCTGGTGGAGGCAATTCTCTGCCTGCTCCAGGATAAAAGGTGCTCATGGAGTTTTGTTTAATTGAGACTTCCTTTATGCTGATTTATCTTCTAGGCAAAGTCCTAATACTTGTACTGAAACAGTAAGATGGATTATTAGAAGTCAAAGGCCTTAGATTTTGTCTGCACTGTTTGCTTCATCATAAAAGATAACTTTATCTGAAAGATGAGGAAGAAGTAGGGAATGACTGCTGGCATTATGACGTTGAATAAGGTTTGTAATGGCAATAATCTTCATTGAAAACAGTTGTTATCATAGTTAATGTCTGCTTTGTCAGTGTGTTAACCTTCCTTGGCTTTGCCTCGGGCCATTACATGACCAACCACTCGTTAAACACCTGGGAGCCACCAGTTTCAGGGGGAATATTATGGTGTTCATTTGCAAAATGAAGTACTTGAAATCACATGTATGTGATGCTGGCTGCTGCTTGTGTATGTGTACCTGGGCCAGTTCCCCCAGGCATCAGCATGGCCATGGACACAGTCCCCATTTTTGCTCTGGCATGCACTAGGCCATGTTAGGCCTGAAACAGGTAATACAGGTGGACTTCTAAGAGCAAGAAGGAAGATGTCTTTGAATTGGTCTGAGTAACTGAGGGAGATACACCTCCCATTTTTTTCTACTTTTCTGCAGTTTCTGCTTTTTTTTTTTTTTCTGCTTTTTCACTGCCCTTTGTTGTTTTTCTTTAACCAGTAGTATTTTTACCTAACTTTCAACAGGACTGACAATCAAAAGCAGTCTGAATGTTCCCCACTGAACTGCATTGATACTGTCACTTCTGCTTGAACTTACTCTTTTCCCCAGGTATTGACTCTTTTCTGATGGTTTGGGGTTTTTTTTACCATGTGATAACTTTCCTTGCTGTCTCATGACAACTGAACATAAGTCTTAGTCTTCTGCTTTTGAGCTTGACAATTACTTTTACCATCTCTTCTTTTGTTTTCCACTATTGCTTTGCTTTTCTCAAGCAGCTGAAGTTAAGTCAGTCACTTCCCAATAGGAAGAAATCAGCTATGTTAGGGACCTAAAGGCTTTTCCCCCACTGAAGAATTTATACTGTCATGTAGCACAAATGTCCCCACCCTGCTCCATAGGCCAGACACATCTGGACTGGTTTTCTCTAGGCTGAGGATTCCACTTTATACTAGAAGAGCTGATGTTCATATACTATGGGGAACATGGATTCCACCATGTGCCCATTTGCTTCTTTATTTTTGACTGTAAAATGTTACATAAAAATATTGAACTTTATACCCTTTATCACTGTATGTTTTGACTATAAATGTTTCATATCAATTTCAGAGAGATTTACTGGTTTATATAAAAAATGAACTGTGTATATTCTCCTGCTGATAACCTCTGCATACATTTTAGTCTTTGGAAGTTCCCCAGGGCAGGCATCCTATCTTTCAGAGTATCTGGAAAGCATTTAGGACATAGCAGTGCTGCTTCTTGCAAAGAGGGGGAAAAAGAAAATTAATTCTGACTTATCATTAGGATTGCAAAGGTTACAGTGAAAACTCCCACTGCTGAATATTGAAACCTACCTGAAAAGACACTACTAGACAGCACACCATGGCAGGAGCAGCAAGAGGGCACACCCGAGTCCCTGGCACTCTTTGCTTGAAAAGGAAACAGTACCTTGTGCTTCAGATATGCAAATGCAGGTGCTTTTCATACTTCCTCAGCACTTCAGAAATTAAAATGGAGAAAAAGATTCTTCTTCAGTGCCAGCCACTCTTAATTGCACCTCTCTGTCTCGGTGTGAATTTCGTTACTTTTTAAGGGCTCCCCTGCTTTCCTCCCTGTCTTTCTGGAATGTTAAAGTGCTCTCGCTTGCTCCTTGGACACTCCCAAGTGCTGCTCGCTGCAGGTGTCAGTCTGACAGTTTATGAGAGCACTTCATAATCCCATAAAGAGAGAGGAGAGCACTTCGCCGATGCACAGCCAGAGATGCTGCTTAGCTTCGTGTGCTCTTCACATGCAAATTAGGAAGGCTGCTTTCACTACACAAGCCCTTCAAGACACACAGAAGTGCAAACATTTTCAGACAGACTCTGTGCCTGGTAAGCAAACATCTTTAACTTTCCACACATGTCCTCCTATCAAATAAAAAAGCAAGGAAACTAAGTGACTAAATAAATAGTTATTAGGAGTAGTTATATTGACAAAGCTAAACAAACTAAATAGCTAAATAACAAGATCTCCATCTTGTCCTTCTGTGAGATTTCCAACTATAGAAGGAAAGATCTAGAAAAAAAAAAAGCACGTGCACAAGCTGCTGTTCACACCACTGAAAAGTTGCACATCCAAGGAGCCAATATAAGCTTTGCCATTGTGTCATTTTAAAACACTAGTAAGTCTTCTCTGATTCCTAAGCTACTAGGATGCATTTGGTTCATGTTGGACTAGCTTTTTGAAAATATTTTTAATTGAGAAAACAAACAAAAAACCACCAAACAAAAACAACAGGCAGCCAGACAGAAAGAAAAATAAAAATCCCAGGGGTGTGGTTCTCATCTTTAGAAACTAGTGGTTTAGGCATAAGAACATTGCTTATGAGTTGTACCAAAACTGGCATGGTGACTGCCTTTAGGATGCTTCATTAAAGCACAAGTAGCAAGGGGATGAAACATTTAAACTGTGTTTCCTTCTTGCATCTTAGCTACAATTTATTTACATTAAATGTAATTATTCATTACTTAAGGCAGCCAACCATTACGTACCTAAATATCTGTGGTGTAAAAAGAAGGGTTTATCCTAAGTGAGGCCATAACATGTAGTTGTTTTTGAGATATCAAACACTACTCTGTTCTGCAGAAGTTTTTATTAGCATGCCTTCTGCACCTCCCATTGCTGTCAGATAAAGGAAGGTGAGAGCATGCTTTTAAACACTGTCCTGGCTATCTCTGGATTTATAAAATACTGCTGCTAGAATTTTGGGCATTGTAATGGGCTGCTTGCTCACTAGCCTAGCCACTCACCCAGCATTCCATCACCCAAGCATAGAGGGTGTTTTCCACAAGCAGAGACAACTGGGGGGGGGTTAAAAATACAGAGGGTTTACTTTTCTCAGTAATGTCAAGCACAGAACAAAAGTGTCCTTTTGGAGTCCAGAGTGAGACCAGTGTTTTAGCAGTAAAAGATGGGAATCAGGCCCATGATGTGCTTATATTTTATAATCCTGAGGTGCATCAAGTTCTGGTAACTCTGGCCTTCAGTGGGTGATCTAATTTCCCACAGTTGCTGCCTTTAGTTAGCATCACATGTAAATGAAGCTATCATAATTTGTACTTTTAAGGCATATAAGTGGCAAATGAGCAACTGTTAGAGCAGGAAGGTATCAGCCATCTTCCCCACAGCTATCTGGGGTTGTGCAGGGCATAAGGGATTAAAACTAAAGCTGAGAAACTAGATGCATTAGGGATCAGTAATATGAGTGTGACAGTTTTTCATTTCCATGTCACAGACTTGAATGAAACCTAGGAGATGAAAACCTGTTAGCTACTTCATGGTGGTGTCTCAGGAAAATACATAGGCTTCACTTCAGTTGCTTATTCAAGGAATCTTGAGCCAAACAGAAATCTTTCTGCTGGTTTTGTTGGCTTCTGTGAGCTTTGGGTAGCCTAATGGGCAGCTCTGTAAAATACAAATAGTCAACTCTCTCTAGAAGGGCCTTGGTCCAAGCCAGAGGTCTAATTCTGACTTGAAGACAGTTCCTCTGTATCAGCATTTGGTCATAACTATGGACTAGGATATAGAAAACAACTGTTGTTCCCTGCCCCAATAATTGAGAATTTCCTGGGAGTGTTAAAGCAACTCATTAAATCCAAACCCTTCTGCCCTCCCTAATCAAGACCAACGCTAACAAAAATATTTTTATCTTTTATTATGAATTTCCATGTAAGTAGTGCCTATCTGAATTCACAGTTTGTTGTACTAGCCTATGTATATTGTCCCTGTGTGTCATTTCTCTCCCTGCTGATTCTTAGCACCTTTTATCCAAGTTTCTCAAAGTCACTGTAAAGCAGTAATGAATTAAGCTGCACAGTACCCCTGCTAGTTAGGTAAATGCCATTTCTGTTTCCAGATGGGGGGGAAATGAGGCACAAAGAGGTTAAGTGCTTCACCTAAGGTCATGCTCTAATGCATCATTGTTCTTTTTCTGCATGGTGAGGGTTCAGTCCCCCCTGCTGGAAAAACTGCTCTGAACTGTTCTCTGACTCTAAGCATATCTGATGAATCCCATTGATACAGACAAAAAAAAATGGGAGCTGGAATTATACTCTTGTCCTTCAGCTACCTAAAGCAGTCCTCTGAAATTTGAATTAAAGGTCATCTTTATTAGCTGTATATAGTGGTTGTAGTTAATAAAGACTTATTAATACCTCTCCATGGGTCTATCCAGTACAGGGCAACATAATCATTGTGTATTGCATCTACATAATGAAGCACAGATTAGAATTGCCTTGCAAGTGCTGGTTCTGTGATACAGAAAAGGCCTTATGGTGGCTTGAAGCTTCCTCCTCCCATTTCTGGATGCTTTAGGGAGATTAGCACCATTCCTGAACACAGTAATGCTTTGTTTCTGTATTGATTAAACTATTTTTTATGTACACTGCCAAGTTCACAAATTTGTTGTTCCCCTCCTTTCTCTTAGCCCCATAGTTTGGGAAATGGCTGTCATCACCATCTCGTTGATGAGGGCAAATGGCTGAAGTGACAGAAATGTCATTCTGTTTACAAACAGGACAAAAGAAAAACCTGAAACTCAAATGCATTTTCAGCCATCAAGTGGAGAAAACTGTCATCAGATCAAGACTTGATGGTAAAAGATTCCTCTCCTGTTCTTATTTTATATGCAGGCAGAAGCAGGAAATGATGAACTCTAGAAAAAACAAGTTTCAGGATCCAACACCCACAACTCCCACAGGCCTGGTAGTCCTCTTTTTTTTTTTTTTTTTTTCTCCTCAAAGAGAGTGTCCAGGACATGTGAATGATCATACAGTCTTCCACTCCCAAGTGGCTTCAGTTCATGATCACAGACTCTGTATGAAAGTGCAGAGCCTCATAATGTGACAGCTCTAGGGGACATGTCCAAGCTGATGAGACAAAGTTTTGTCAGCCAGATGTCTTGTAAACTTTGTTTTTAGTGGAAAGGTGAGACTCTTCAGAAACACTTGCAGATAGTTTTTCTTTCCCCCCTGCCTTGTTTTCCTCCTTGTTACCTCTCTGGCTGGTAAGCAGTGAGGGATTGCTGATTGCCATCTTCTCACGCTTCTCTGTACAGCATGCCCATTGCTTCCACCATCTCTTTGTAGCTGATGCTTGTGGCAGGATGCTATGCCAGTCTCAGCATGGTGAACAAGAGTTTCATCAGCATTTGAGGCTGGATGCCACTAATTGGAAGGAGATCACTTGTTCCTTACATAAGCAGAATGAAGGAAAGGATGATACTGATCCTCATGTTTTGCCTGTCAGAATGTCTTGTCCTGCCTCACACCCACTCCCATATGTGCACTGGAGTGCACCCATGAACATTTCTTATTTATCTGCTCCTGACATGTCTCCTTCTGAAATTTGGCAGCTTTTGATTAGCTTCTCCCCTTCAGGTATCTGTTAGGCTAAAACTGTGTCCTTGCAATGTTATTTGGAAAACTGTATGGAGTTGTGGAGTTCCATTTAGAGTCCAGAAGTAGCAGAGCACGAGAGCTTCCCCAACAGAGCTTATTCTCACCATTTTTGCAGAGTTGGGAGGAACAGCTGTGTGTTGTTTCTGCTCTGGTGTTCTTACTCTTTCAAACCCACCTCCCTCTGCGAAGGCAGTCGGAGAATTGGAGACAGAAGTCGTCACCCTTTTTGAATCTGCAGGTCACGTATCATCAATTACTTTTTGACAAGGCCAAGAAAGACTCTCAAGAAGAGTCAAACTCCATAATTAAACACTATCCCCCAGGTAGCTGATGTGTACTGAAGGACTCTGAAAAATACTGCAACAAACAACATCTCACTTTATGGTCCTCAAGCAGCAGTTTTAAGGTGCCACTGAAGCAGCTTCATCAAGAATCCCCTAGACTACTCAAAATAGGAGATGAAATGAAAAAGGTGTAAGCCATTATGTTACACCTTCAGTGTAACACAAAATTGACCTTTATGCTTTATCTAACATCTGACTGCAGGTGGTAGATCTTTCTGTCTGGTAAATCCCAAATTCTTGAAATAAACATAGTCACTTTAAAGCAACACAGGTTTTCCTGGCTAAGTCTGTCGTGATACAGATGTATCCCAGTACATCTCCAGGTATGTTAGTGATAAGACATCCTTGTTCATAGGCATCTAATGTCTTTTTCACACACATATAAGGCATACTTGTGAAAGATCGACCTATCCTCCAAGAAGGCCTTTATTGTAGGATGTCAACACTAATTGGTGTCTCCATCTTTCAGGTTAGGTGCAAACTTAGAGCTATAGGGATGAAGCTGCTTCCCATCTTCTAAACTGGCTTTTGTTTTACATTTATTATCATTTTCTTAGTGGCTAGAGAAAAGAACAGTTTCTGCACTCAGTTAATAAGGTTTTCTGAATCAAAGGACTGGGGAAAAAGTCCTTCATAAATGTATCCAAAGGACAGTGTTCATAGACTCTGTGGCCCAAAATTATTTATATAACCCTTACAGTAAACAGGCACATCATTAAGTCCTCATTGAAGCTGATGTGAAATAGATAGCTGAGTTCTTTTGAACAGTTGCACCTTAGGAAGTTGCAGCAAGGTGAGATCCAGGGGTGTGGAAAACCAGGGGAACTGGAAGGTACTATTTAGGTTAAGTCTTAACAAGGAGCCTTATGGTAAGGGTATAAAGTATTTTACCCAGTATGCACAAGGAGAAGCTTAAGGCTCAATAGCATTAAAACTTTTTTTTTATCTTTTTTATCTGGTCTTTACTAAAAAGATCATTTTCTTACACAGGCAGGGAAACTGAGGGCAGTGCTGAAGTAACTTATGAAACTTCAGAATACAAAGCAGAATCAAAATGTTCTGACTCCTAGTAGTGTGCTAGGAAGTTAGCTTTTCACAGGTGTGCATGCAGAGGTTCAGCTATAGGGCCAAGAATGGGAGGAATAAAGCATGCAGTTGCTTTACACTGGTGCTTCAGGTGCTACTGACAACCACCCTAAATACTTGAAAGTTTTCTCTTGTGGAGACAGCCTTAGAAGTTCACCTGCTTGGGTAAATCTCTTGGGCTAGAAACCTAAATTAACTACTCTGCTGGCTCCTGGTGGAAGGAGATAAAACAGCGGTGATTAATCAAGCTCAGGGAAAATTGAAATCATGAGGTTCTGGGAATCTCAGAGTAGTTTTAGAGTTTGCTTCAAGGTCTGGGAAGCAGTTCCAGCTTTCTCTGTATAATTATCTAGGCAGAATGTCCTTTGCCAAAGGATTAAGCTAAACAGGATTGCCAGGAGCACCCAAAGACCCACAACCCCAACTGCCTACTTTGGAAAGCATGGCCACCACCAGTATCAAAGAGGATGTGTGCAGCAGTTATTAATTTGGAGGTTGGAGCCAGGATTACCCCTGCCTTCCTCATGTTTCATTTAGCTGCTTGCAACCCTCACCACACAGGGAGCTCTTCCCCATCTTGAGATGAGTGGTAAGATCTCAGCTGTCATTCATTCAATGACAGTTTTCATTTTCCCCTATGATGCTGAGAAATTCAGAGTTAATGATTCTGTTCACTGGGGATGAGCAGGGTTCCTGGGATACTGTGGATGCTGCACACCAGGTATTTGGTGTGGTCTTCACTAAACCATTAACTCTCTTGAGAAGCTTCCACTTGGTATGTTAGTTGTGCTGTATTTAGCTTTCAAGACACTGTCATGAAATAAGCCTCCTCTTGAGCATTTAGTCTTTCTGGCTGAGCCTGTGTCACTACACAACTCTAGAGTTGTGTATCTTCAGTCTTGCATTGCGAAATAAGAATCTCTCTGCTCTTCTTTTTTTTCTTCATATGGTGACCTCACCATCACATCATAAACATGTGTGATTTCTGCATCTTCTTCAACATTTGAAGTCTTATTTATCCAGAATCTTTCATTTCTGATTGTGGCTTTTTCTTAAATTGCCAGAGAAGGACAGGACATAGATCAAGACAGAAAATAGAGAGTGAAGAGTCCTCTCTTGGCTGTTCTGGCTTCTACTCAACATCAGTGTGTAGAATGCAGGAGAAAAACCCTGAAAAACTATCAGCATTGGTGCAACTATTTCTTTCTACAGGGCTTCAAAGAGCACGTTAAGAGTAATGAGAAAAAATGTTGCATCACTGTCTCTTTTTTTTGCTGCTGGGTAGATTTGTGGATGGACCTAAACCCCTGTGTGTAAGAGGCTGGTCCATTGAAAAGTTCAAAAACAGAATTAAAGTGATATTTTTCAAGCTTCTTGGGAGATTCAGTGATGTGTTGCTGGTAGCAGGAAGGATTGTACTGCACTCAGGGAGAAATATTGAAGGCAGAATTATCACCTTAGTGAGATATCCTCTATCCCTTCATCAAGGGGCCTGATGTCCCATTTTGATATACTCCTCCTCGGACTTATCACTGGTCCTTGCCAAGGAGGTTCTAAGAAAGGAACCCTTCCTTGGCAAAGCAATGGGTCATACATGTGGAATTGCCACAGGTTCACTTCAGATAGAGGGGATATGTTTGGGTTTTAGATACACAGAACTGATTAAAACCTTTTTTGTGCCTTTCAAGGGATAAACACCAGAAATTCATGAAAATAAATGTTGAAAGCAGTGGAGACCTTATCCTTTATGCTTTTATTTTCCTTTCCTTTGATAATGGTGATAATATTGAGGATCTTGCAAGATTTGCATTTCATTCTTTACTACTTTTAGAGGTGTTCTGATGCTGTAGATGTTCTTCTTGTGCCTGACCAGACAACATTATAAAAATAAGGAAATCTGCAGGTTTACTGAAAAAAAACCCTGAAGTATTGACAACAGAATAGAAATATTTAATTCATAGCAACATTCAGAATGGTCAGAAAGACAGGAAGACATTGTAAAGAGAGTTTTATCTTTACATTGTCTTCAATTAGATATTTTTTTCTTTAAAAGTGATTTTGAAGGATAATTGGGAATTTTCTTTTAGATGTTTTTGAATATAGCTTTGAGTATTTTGTTTGTTTGTTTAGCTTGAGTTTTTATCATGAGAATTTTGAGTGATTTATATCCTGGGGGGAAAATTAAGACTGACCTGAAGTGGAGTTTTAGAATGTTTACCTGGGAAGAAATTTAGAAGTCTCAATTTTCTGTTTTCAATTATTATTTCACACACCTGCATGAAGATCTAGAAGAAAATCTTTAGAATAAGACATTTATTACCTGTTATAGTTCAGTTCATTGTATTCACTTTCCTGTCCTATTCAAGGCCATGTGTAAACCCATGACATTCAAGGTTTGCTTGTAAGTGATTTTCAGAGCAACACCTTTCCAGCAGTGACCCATGGCAATGACAGTGTATGATGGCATTCTGGATGTATGCTCTTCATCTCAGTGCTTCACTGATATTAACCCTGTTGCAGATGCTCTGCATCCTGAGTGAGAACTGTGTTCCAGACCAGGCTATTCGTGTCCTTGTGCTTTGGATTTGGGTAGGAGAGTTGGACATCACCTCCACAAACATCTCTGGTTCAAGTGGGTCATTAAATCTTTTAAAATGTTTTCCTGTCAAAATAGCAACATACGGGGTGTTTGTTTTGCTTCAGTGACTTCCTGCAGCTTATAGAAGAATCCTTCTTTTTCTGGCTTTTAGCTTCAGAAGTTTTCCTGATAGATATATTCACCCACTTTAGGCAACAGTAAAAAGTCAGCAAGACAAATCCTGCCCTCACCTCTGTAACATCACTCCTGTGAATTCTTTCTTCACTGACAGCAGGGCAAGAGTTTCATGCTGAATGCCAGTGCACAGCTTGGGGACAAAGGAATGTGACCCTTTTATTTGAATATAGGTAGATGTTTTCACAGGTATAAAAGGGAAGGAAGACATTAGTTACTGCTGGTTGGTCATGACTGGGTTTGGCACTTTAGGGTTGTGTGGTTTTTCATTGGTGTTTTTTTTTGTTGTTGCTGGGGTTTTTTTCCCTCTTTTTTTCCCTTTTTTTTTTTTTAATTAAACTCAGATGATGATGTGCAAATAAGGATAGTTCCAGCTCACTCTTTGTACCTTTTCTGACACTCCAGGGCTGATCAGAAGGAACAGTGACAACCCCAGTTCAGCAGAGGCAACGAATTTGATTAAATCTTCTTGAAGGACAGGTCCATGATAGAAAGAGGAACACATTTTGCACTTTTTTTTTTTTCTTTCCTTCTTTCCCCAGGATCTTTAGCACACTTTAAAGATTAATTCCCTGCTAGCTCTAATTGGGAGATCTACCATTGCCAGCAAGATTATTTTGGGGTTATTAATCATTTTCTCTGTGGTTAGTTGGAGAAGGTGCAGAGCTTAGATCTCTGCTGCCTGTCCAAGGTCTGAGATAACCTATCAACTCTGCAGTCATGATGCAAGAAAACATTTTTAATGCTCTTAATGTTGCTGGGTTTTCCACTCTCATTTGTGCTGATCTTTACACAGTTCTTTCTCATTTGTTTGATTACCCATTTTTCCCTATCTGTCTCTCTGTCTCAGTCTTTATCTCATTCTCCCATACATCCTTTTTGTTTTTCATCCTCCTTGTGATTCATCTTTGTCTTCAGTCTTTATTCTTTCTCTGTTGTTTTTCCCTTTGTCAACATGTTTTCCTTTAGTCTTTTTTTGTATATGTATCTGCCTCTCCCTCTCTGCTCTCCCTTCTCTACTCATCCTTTATCTCTTTCCCACTCTTTCTCTTTTTTCCAATTCCATTAGCGAAAGTAGATAATAACTTGTGAATTCAAGTGGAACTTCATTTCTGAAACCGTACACTCGTGCTGGAACCCATTAAGCTCGATAGCGAGAAATGAGAGAAATCATAATTATCAGGCCAGTAAAATACATGAAACATAAAATTTGTCAGGGAAAGTAATTGAAATTATTGGAGCAGTTGGGTCCTGGTGCTGTGCAGACCCTCAGTGATAATGGAAAGGTTACGGGCAATGTTTAGCAATGCTGATGAGGCCCAAGGTGACTCAACGCCACCACAGTCAGCAACTTTATGCTCTGCTTACATTAATTTGCTAATCCATCTTTGGAAATGGCCAGGCCTGAGCAGTGCATCAGGGTTGGTAGAACCCCTGCCAAAGAGCCGGTGTAACCAGCGTTGCAAAAGTTTTGCTTTCGTTTTCCTGATATTTCGCTTCCCCTCTCTTCTGCTCTTTTCACATCTCTGTTTCTTTTCTCCTCTTTAGTCTTCCCATCCATTTCCCACTGGAGCTATTTCAGAGCCTGCCTGTATGGTCACAATCTGTTGGTTATTTAAAGCTTGCACTAAGGCAGTTCTATCCATTTCTCTGGCATTCCCCTCTGAGAAGCTGCATGCACTTGTGAGCTACAAGGGAAGTCCAGGAGCTGTTGCTGATGTTTCCATTTGCTCTTTGTGGGTGGGGGAACTAAATCAAAGGAAACTGAAGGTGTCAGGATCCGGGCTGGCTGTTATATATTTACCTCTTTGGTTACGCTATCCCTCATCACTACAGCCCTCATCCATTTCTTGACTAAAGAGATTGGAAGGGCTGTTGCAGAGAAAGTGCAGCCTTCACAGCAACTGGCTGGGGGATCCGTGCTGATGCTGATTCAGTGCATGCAAAGCATCCCTTTGGATTCAGTGTTGCATAATAAAATGGTACTGCATCTGCTCCAGCAAGGCAGCCTTGGAAAAATTGGCACAAACGTTGATCAGACAAGGTAGAAAATCTACTCACCCACTCTCGTGAAGGCAAACACTAATGAACTGTTTGTTCTGCATGGAGAGAATGATTTTGTAGGGCTCCTTGATTTTAAAAGGGAAGGAGATGAGGGTGCTGAGAGAAGAAACAGCATCTGCTTCTCTTTAGAGCCCGAAACAGATAGTGAGTGTTACTGAATCATCCACATACCTCACCCCCCTCCTTTCTTTCTGAAGGGTTAATGTGGCCTAGGGAGAACGGCATAGTGGTCTGCACTTTCTCCTTAGGATTGCTGTCAAGGTGACACATACAAGCCCTAATTGGAGCAGCCTGATCTCCTCCTTTGGTTCTGCACCTGCCATCACTGTCTTCCTAGTCATCTTCTTCCTGGTGTGTCTGTCCAGGGGCTTTTTCACTCCTCTGGAATTTCAATCCAGCTATGTGCAGTTCACAGATCATTTATGGGCCATTTTCAGGGGCGAGTGAAGTGCTCTCTGCAGGGCACCCACTTTAGTCCTATCTAGCATAGGTATCATGACCCCCTTCCAGAGGCCTGCTGGCAGGTTACTGCAGTATAGGTTGAGGCTGTTCATTCTGAAAGCATAACAGGGCCCATCTACACAGCATGGGCATAAAAATAGTTGTGCTGTTGCAATCCACCTGGAAAGAGTGCTGGCTCTCTTACATTGCCAGTAGCTTCATTTTTTTTTTTCCTCCCTTCAGCCAAACTCTTCAGTGCTTTCCCAGTTAGCTGGTTGCTGCCATGGAAGAGACTGCATTTCAGCAGCATTGTGCAGTGAGCAGTTTTGGGGCCATGTTGACAGGAGGACTGTCTTATCCAACAAGGTGCATTATTACCTAAATAAAAAAATCTGATAAAACAAAAAAACAAATTTAAATGAAATGAAATTCTCTCTCCAGCAGTTCTTCCCCAGAACCGGTGCTGAGCCTGTCATTTTCACAGCAAATACATTTAGTACTGCTAGATTTCAAACCCTTGAAAAAAAAAGGTGTTTAATGAACTGTCCGAACAACCTCTTAACAGCAGCAGGAGGAGTAGCATAGCTTATTAAGGTTGATGCCTGAGTTCAAAGTAGAGCTCCTTATTATAGGGAATAGGTTAAACATAGCTTGCCTGAGAGTATTTGTAGGTATCTCTTCTCTTACCATTAATACTGTTCTGGTGGTAGGTACAAAACCACTGGGTAGGACTTTGCAGCTGCAATTTAAGAACAATATGTGGTCTTTTTTTTCTGGCAATTCCCCCTTAAGCTTTTGTTGAGCACTGGTTTTAAAAAGTCCTTGAACAGTCCCAAAAAAAGAAAGCAGCAGTTGTAATGTCAGCAGATAATAGAGAAGTGCTATGGAATGAGAAGAAAATGAGGCATCGTTACAAATAGTCTGGGAGCAAGAATTATCACCAGTGCTTGAAATGGCCGGAATGCTCTTTTTACTCGTGACACTTGGGTAGATAGTTGTTACGTTTAAGGGACTGAAGATTATATTGGTATTTCTGTCCCTGAGTTCCTGGTTTCTCCTGAGGGGTTGTAGAAGTTGCAAGGAACTTCTACAAGGCAAGATGGATCACTGTCTTCCTCACACAATTGGTTTTCACTCCTGGCAAAACCTAGCCCTGCTGTTCTCTGGTGAAGTAAACACTGCTCCTTCTGCATTGCCTCAGACTTAGAGGGTGAAATATTTTTCTTACCAAGAAAAATGTCATGTCCAGATTCCTATATTTGCACCACCCCCTTAGAGGTAGTTTTCTACCCTAAGGAGTGTCTTGGAAGCATCTCTGATGGTGCCAAATAGAATTCTCCATTTTCCTAGGAAGCAGAGTGAAGCAGTGTGCTTTCTACTGGCATCATGTTGCCAACCCATGAATTTATGATGTGACTTGTGAGCATCCTTCTGCCCTGAAAGACTCCAGCAGCTCAAATGTATTTGTGACAGTTTCTTTATATATTTTTTTAAATATTCAAAATAGGAAGCAGTTTGCTGCTCTGGTTGCAGAAAAGAAAATATTACCCACCTATAGCCTCAGCCCTGATGTCAAAATTCAGAGAGAAACATAGAAAAAAAATTGTTAATATTATTATTACCATTTTTTTTTTTTAGGGGATGCTTCATAATTTATTTTGTCTTGACAATAATTTGTCACATGAACGGTGATTCAAAAAAGATGGCTTCAAAATATAAATCCCATAATATGGTAGTTGTTCCCCTAGGATCAGGATGGGAACTGAAGTCTGATGTTCTCTCTCAACCTGTGCAGTCAGTGTAGTTTTACTTAAGGTACTCAAATACAGTAGTAGAAGTAGATTAAGTTATTTCAATGCAGCAAGCTATTCTGTCTCTTCTTATAAGACTTCATGCAGTAGCACAACTGAGGACTGTGTAGGTAGAAAATACTGCAAAGTGATGTTTAAATCCAAGAAAAGATCATTATTTTGTGATGAAGAGATTAGGCAAAAAAAATAGTTCTGAAGCAGTCTTTTTTTTTTTTTTTTTCTAAAGGGAATCAAAAGCAGTTTTGGTGGTAGCAGTGAAGTTCCCCTGACTTCAAAACTTTTTTAGTTTTGTATTTGAAGAATCATAATCAAAGCTGCAGAGAAAGAAGGCTCTTGAGTGGCTTAATCTGCATATTTTCTCATTAAAAAAGAAAAACATATAGTGGATTTTATGCAATAATATGAATAGTCCGCATTTTTTTAATGGGCTTTAATTTTTAATGAGACTGATCCTGCAGTCTGTTTTTTTATAACTCCTACAGCTTAATTAAGTCTATCAAGAAGGACTGAATAAATGGAAGCATCTCAACCTGAGCTAGCAAATGACAATCAAAAAATGTAAGTGATGAGATTAGCCTGTAAAAGGGGTTTTACATGTTCTCTTGTCCCTTTACATCCACAAAGTGCATGAAGATGGAAAAAAGGTACTCCAAGTAGGACTCCTACTTCTAGTGCTCTTGTTAAAATATCAATTTAAAGAAAAAAAAAAGGTCTTTAGGTCAATCTTTTGAGGTTTCAAAATGTGCTTGTGTGAGTGCTGCTGGCGAGCTGTTCATAGACAAGTGCATCCAAGTGTCCAAACAACAGGGGCACTTGGAGTCCACTTGGAGTTTGTCAAGCCTGTTACCACAACGAAAACTTAACTTGTCTAAACTTTCTGATGGGTAGTTGAGTGTAGCTGTCATGCTTTGGGACTCTCATTTCTCAGGTTACTATGAATTGCTGTTAGAACAAGATGGTGACTGCTAGTACAAGTGCATATTACAGTATTACTGCTGAATCTTTCCTCAGAAAATGAGTATTTTACCCGAAGGTAAAACAAAGAAACAATAACATTTAGGCATTTGTAGTGAACCCAGTTGTTCTTTTATGGCAGAAGCAGATGCAGTCAAATAAAGTAAGACAAACCAAATCATGTAGATCAGTGATTTCTGGAGTACCTGGATAGGGACCCAGGCTCAGCCCTATCTCTGCATCTTAACTGTAGTACAGACACATCTCAGAAGGTGAAATAAGCTACATTATGAAGTTAGCAGCAGCAAACAGCTGAGAGGATTGGGATGAAGTTGTCTTTGTCTAGTTGATTGATTTCTTCTTGGAGAATATGGCAGCAGGGCAAAGTCCCTGCTACACTTTCATGAGTTATTCCTTGGGTGGTTTTTCTCCCCTTCTACACCATGCTGGGACACTGAAATCAGTTTAAGCAGTGCTATGACAAAAGCTGTTCCCAAACTGATGACCCAGGCACAAGCCAGAGAAAATACCAAGCTGGTTCAGAGTCCTTACAGCTTGAAAGTGAATCAGTGGTGGAGTTTGAAACCTATTTGAGCTGAGACAAATTCTGATAGCTTTCAGTGGGCCTTCTGTATGCTCATAAATGTGATTTTGTAGTTAGTATTTCAGAAGGCTAGGAAGGCTTGGGAGGGGTCTGCCTTTTTAGAGAGAGATGACTGGTTGTATGATGACCTCTCCATGACTGTCACTGGTGCCTGCTTCATTTTGGAGTTGTGTTTACCATTGGAGAAGAATTGATTTGACAAGTTTAAGATTACCTCAGAGTTAGTTGTCATTCAGAGTTACTTGCTAGCTGACATAAAGACATTTCTGGGTTTTAAAAAAACATGCTACCCCCTGACAGTCCATTACAGAAGGGGGTATTATATACATTTAATATTTTTAATAAACTTATTTATATAAAGCCATAGAAGGCCGGTAGGGTTCAATAGAAGCATTCTGTTTCAGTTGCAGGCAAGCACTTTGTGAGACCTTTGGAGTTGCTTCTTGAATAAACAAAGTAAAATCTTGTAAAGTAAAAACAAACAAAAAATTCTTCCCTTTCATCTTACTACTGTCTTGTCATCTTAAAGCTTTGTTGGACAGGCATTAGTCTCTTACTGTGGTGATAATATAGTATCTATCCCAGGGAGTTCAGCTTCTTCTCAAAACACGAGTGCTGCAGCACTGGACATTATCTGTAGGAGAACACAGCTTCTGTTGTCAGTAATGAAGATGATCTGTCTGCACATTGAACATTTCTGTTGATTCTGGTGTGGAAGAAGTAGAACATTCCCATTATTAAGTGGGAGAAGGGGAGGAAATATATGGAATATCAGGACACAGAAACCCCCCATGTGATCTATTGTGCCTTTCAATTTTCCATTATTATTTGGTACTTAATAATTTTCCAGTGAAATAACATGACAGTGCTACCTGCCCCCACATGAGAACTCTTGCTGACATGTGGGTTGTGAACACCTGCTTGCACCTTCTGCTGCACCATCCTGAGAACTTGAAATTACAGTTGAAAAAGAGTCAGCTCAAATGTTTCAGAGGCATTGCCACCAGACAGCCCTCTGCTCTCCTGCCTGCAGCTGACCTGGGAACCAAGTCTGATGTCTGTCTTTAAGCCAGTATGAGATTTTGAAAGTACTTGTGACTGCCTTTTGTGAGGAGGTGCAAAGTGGGCTTTACATTGCTGCTCTGAGCTGTTGGTATTATATTTAACACCCCTGACATTTCAGATTCCAAAGTTTCAGGTGCTTAATGCAGAACAATAAGGGGGAGGGGGAACAGAACCCCCTCACCAGTCACTTGTCTTCATCACAAGAGGTGCTCATCCCTCATTTCCATGGTGATCATGCAACACCATGATTTGTTCACATCTCCCTCAGCTCTAAGAGGGAGATGCTAAAGGAGAGGCCAATGTAATTACTGACCTCCCAGATATCCAGCAACCTTGGGGCATGCCTGCTTTTATCAAATGAGGATTGTGTCCCAGTGAGGAAAGCAGAGTCAGAGGAAGCTGAGTGTGAAAGGTTTAGTAACCTCTAGAAGACACCAAACATGAGGTACATGGAGGATATTTTGTACAGCATTGAGAGCTGCAGCTGGGAAGGTCTAAGAGCTGATATACAGGTATATTCTCTCACGCATGCACACACATGCTCAGAAAACTTGGAATAGTCTGGTCAAATCAGTGCAAGTGTACTTCTGTAAAGCAGGCTGAGGTGAGAGGAGATATGGTCCCTTGGATGAGAGTTTGCAGCAATGCTACAGTTTCATGTTTCCTTGTGTGGGGGGCTGTTTCTGGAGCAAGCAAATGAGAGGTTAAAGGAGAACTGAGAAAACCTCTAATCTCTGTGAGACTGAGCACTATCTTAGCTCGAAGTGGAGAGGTGACAGGTCACTTCATCTTGCAGCAGACAAGGGCTGGATCCAGAAATCTGCATGAACCTCAGGTACCTGTTTAATGTTCAAGAGGCCAGGCATGTTCAGTGAGTGACAGGAACTTTATTTGTGAGCAGCAAAGTGAGATGCTTGGCATGATCACTGATGGGTATGCAAAATAAGCAACACTACCTAGTTTGGAGACCACAGTCAGCTACAGAAGAAGTGATCACAGCTCTTGAGAAAAATCTTGGTTCTGTTTCATTCCTCAGGCAATGTGAATGATGTTGCATAATAATTGAAGGGAAATAACTGTAAGGAGAGGCTATTATTTATTCCAGCTTACCAGCAGGTTTTTCTTTTTCTTTCCCTTGCTGCTATGTGTCAAGGTAAATAAAAATAAATTAGGGCAAAAGAAGTTCAATAAATCCTTCAGTGGGAAAAAAACTGAGGTGGGAGAGGAAGAACCACAACCTGGTCTCCCCTTGAGCTCTCTAGGAGCTACTAGGCACTGTAAATTCTCCTGGACATTAAGGCCCCTGTCTAGAGTTCTTTCCATCTCCTTTTTCCATGATGTGGGGGAATGACAAATTACTCCAAGATCTCAGTCTCCTAATAAGATTTACCATCTCTTTCTGCCCTCGCTCTCTTTCCAATAGGTCATGAGGCTACAGCAACAAAGTGATCATTTGTATTTGATTTCTGTAATCTTAGAGGTTTTAGGGAGAAGGGGAAAAATATTTTGTAGATTCATTGGGTGTCAAAGTCCTGCTTGTTTGCTTTACATCTCTTAATAATCCTGCTGCATTTCCCCCTCTCCCTCTGTATTCCCTAATCAGCTTTGGAAAAAAAATGATGTTTGAGCCAAAGGGGATTTACATGGTAGGAGTTCACTTCAGCAGATATTTTTGTTGTACAATAAAAACCCAAACACTTGAAGTGTTTTAAAAAAGCAAATTCCTAGAATGAGAAAGCTCTGGGGAATTTTACAAGATTCAGAAGGGCTTGAAGTAGATGAACAGTGCTGGAAATAAGAACATTTTCAGAGAGGAACCAAACCTGTATCGAAGATTGGAAATTTCATGATCTTTTTTCAGTCCTAAATTGGAGACACGGGCTAAGCAAACTAATGGAAATAAAAGCAGAATTCAGGTACCTAGAAGAGTTTAAAGTCCTGTATGCTGTCACTAGATATTTGGTGTGGTCTATCTCCAAAATGAAAAATATATTGATCCAAGCCCTGTAGTAAAAGCCAAAATTAGAACCATCATTTTAAATAGGTGATGTCTTTTATACATAGCTTATTTCCTCAACTCCACTTATCCCAGCTACCATCTTGGACTTTTATCCTGCAAGGTGAAGCTGAAGAGACCTTTCAGCATGTATCACTTGTGTGTCACTTGCATGTCCTACATCTTCATCACCTACAGAGGATCATATCCTCCCCAAACGCTCATCCTCAGACCTTTAGAAGATTTTGGTAGGACCATACCAGTGAATTCTGGGTTGTCTGCAGAATACCTGAGCCTGACATGATGAGAGCAGAAGTGCCTTACTTATCAGGTATTAATATAATTGAAACTTTCCCAAGATCTTACACCATAAATCATTATCCTCTTCCCTGTCTCCTCTACATGCCAGCTTGTCCAGTCTTGGACAGTCAGCCACAGGGAAGGACTGTTCCTGGCTTTTGGTTCTGCAGAGCAGTTAATTAGTTATGAAGGTTATTTTAGGAATGGTAGATCTTTCCAGATTCCTGTAACTTCTCAGTGGTGTACAAGATGGGTCGAAAAGCATGAGAATTTTGACAGCCATTCCATTACTATTGTGTCACTGAATGTTGTCACCTAAAAGCCATTGCACCAATCATCATGTGATCACAGCATTGAAGTGTTTATGTATTGTCCATAGCAATTTCCCTCAAAGTCCTACAGAACCTATAATTATTGCAGAGAGAATAACATTTTACCCATTAGGCCTGGAATCACTCAGAAGCTTTGTTTACAGCACTGTCAACTTTTACAGGAAAATTGTTACTAGTTCAATTTAACTTGATATTGATGCAGGTGGAAGACTGAGCAGACAAGGTCACAGTAGCCAGACTTGGTTTTTACAGCCATTTCACACAGTTTGTACAGTATTGGTTTCAACAAATGTAAGTAAAAATGACAGGGTGAAATCTTTAGCCTTATCAAGAGTGGGATACTTGGTTTTCAAAGTGCAGTCAGCTGCACTGTATCTGATAGACTGGGAACAGTAGAGATGGTCAGATGAGTTTCTTATATGATAAATAAAAAATAGCTGAATTGAGCTAAGTCTGAAAATTAAAAACTAAAGTTAAAAGCCTGAGGGATACAGAATTTGGTTTGATCTGTCTCTCAATCTTTATTTCAATTTATCTCCTATGGACTTTTGCTTGACTCACCACCTGGAACTAGTAGTGGGGAAACAGAGGGTGCAACAGGGGAGGCAAAGAAAAACAAGTGCTTTATTAATGAGTGTCCACTTCCAGTTTTACAGAAACAGCATCTGACTTGTGCAGAGACAAGGCAGGAGGGCTCATCTGTGGTTATTCATTAAGAGCAGCTGTTTTCACACAGAGGCAGAATACCTCTGACCCAAGGCAGAGCTGAGTTGGTCAGAAATGTGGTGCTCATCTGTGAGCCCTCACAGGCTGTGGGATATCACTGTTGACACACTTCATAAATCAGGACAACTATTCATATGTGAGCCTGGATCTTTTCAGAGACCATCCTGTGAGATGGCAGTTGTGCAGTTGTTCACTTGCACTTAAAGCATTATGGGCAAGGATTAGTGGAGTAGGTGTTTATGATAAGGAAGATAATTTTGTGGCAGGATTAGTGGGTAGTGTTTCCTCCTCTTGTTTTATATAAACACTTCAAGGTAATGTTTTTGCTGATTGTGATTTCTTTTAGCTTAGTTATACCTATGGTCTTAGAGCTGTCATCCCCCAAATAAGAAACTCTGACCACTTACGTCTTCATAAAAAAACCCAAGAAAATATTAAGGTATGATCAAAATGCAGTTGCACACATTAATATATTCATGTAGATCGTGTTGTCTAGAGCATAAAAATATTTGATTGTGTCTTGGAACAACAGAGGAGACTCAGAATGTAGGGAAGGTGGATATGATGCTTTTATTCATGGGTATGTAAGTGGGTTGAAAATTAGCAGAGCATGGAGGGGCAAAGCCTGAGAGCTTGCAGCTCTGTTTGGTCTTCTAGACTTGAGCGCATTGACTTACCAGAAGAGATTTTAAAGCAGTGTTCTGATTTAGAAATGTGGCATATTATGTTACCTTGGCAGCCTGAGACGCTCTTTGTTCAAAGACAGATAAGGAGCGTTTTTGAAAGTCTGGAGAAAAGTCTTCACCAGAGCTGGCGTGTTGTTGAATGGCTCTTCAGAGCAGCAGTCAGATGCATGCAGGTGTGATAAAAGTTTGAAGAACAGCTGCAGTATGTCTGGAGTCTCTTGTGCATGTCACCAATGAAATCTGTGCAAGAAAAATTTGCAAATGTACATATGAATTGCAATATTTCATTCTCTGCAGTTTAATCTTCTTGGGGCCTAAGGTACTACTTTTTTTTTTCCCCCCCAATGATTTAGTGAGGAAGGAATAGGTGCTTCTTTAAAACATCCTTTTATTTCCAGTCATGTAAAATTTACACTTAAAGTATGCTGCAGATAAATCTATTTTATCTTCATATTCTGTGCTGGGGAATTTTTGAGGTAGCAAGGTGATCCTCTGCATCATCTCTGAGAACTGTACTCCTTGGAGGAAGATAAAGCAGACAGAAATAGCACGACATGGGTTTGGAGTGTGACACTGCTAATCTCTCTAGCCACGGTGGAGCTCCCCCCATGCTCCAGGGGAGATGTAGTTTTGGGTACTTCAGGGGGTCCTAGAAGGCAGGTTAGAGCTTCACTGAGAGCAGAGCTGTAAGAGAACCCGAGAGTGGTGTGCTCTTGAGAATTTTTCTAGACTCTTTTTGCAGCTCAGGGGAGGACCAAGTTGCTCAGGCTATTCTGACAGAAGATTGTCAGCCTTGTTCTTAAAAGAAAAACCTCCTGGTAGAGAGATTGTATAACTGCCTGAGGTAGTGAACTTCTAGTTCTTACAGATAGAAATGTCTTTTGAACATCTAATCTAATCTAATTCTGTTCAGTTGCAAATTAATTACGTCCTGTTCTATCCTCCGCAGACACAGAGAACAATTGATCACCAACGTCTTAGCTGCGTTTTACATAATGAGAGGCTGTTATCGTGTCATACCTCAGACTTCTCCAGCCTAAACAAGTCATTCTTGTTCTTTTTCTCTTCTGAATCCTTAGGTCTTGTTTCTTAAACTTCACACTTAGTGCTGTGCTTGTGACTCTTGTTCACCCAAATGTTCCGGTGCAGAGCCCAAGACTGGATAGGAAATGCTCAGAGATTTGGATATGTTTGTGGCGGGATGCTTGGGCTGACATGTTTTCAAAGAAATAACATGACAATAAACACAGAATGAGAGTTTGTCACCTCTAACTCATTTGATATAACATTTTTAAAGCTAGTATAGGGTTTAAACCCACATCTTTATATGTCATCCACTTCCCTGAATGTCCCACCATATTAGCTCGCCATATTATTGTTTTATTTATTTATAAATACAGAACAGACAGTTCTGGGCTGTTCAGGAGGACTAGCAGGCATATTCTTTCTCAGAAGTGAATGCTTATTAATGATGAGTGGGTTAACAAGATCTTTACCCCTCCTCTTTTTTAATGTTCAATAATATATGGGCAGAAGAATGAGAAGTGAGTGAAGAGAGTAACTTTTCCTGCCTCCATCAAAGAAGTTGCTCAAGTCAAACAACAGCTGAAATGACTCTGGATCACTGAGGAGCTGTTCAGTGTCACAGATTGTTTGCACAGATAGCAATACCATTATTTCTATCTGGTGTCCTTCACAGATCCACGTTCCTCTTGCTCCTTGGAACAGTACTGGAGGAGGGTGTTTGCTTGGCTAGTTGCAGATGGAGTACCCAAAAAATGGTGCTGCCTTCTGCAAAGTGACTGAAGGCAAAACTTATTCACCACAGTGTTTTCAGCAGCCTTTGGTCAAGAATCCATCAGGAACCTGTAAAACACATTTCACCCTTCTTTTTCTCTGGGAATTGTCTGTGAACAATGTGTGATCTTGATTTATTCAGCATTCAAAATCATTTGACACATAATTTCTATGAATAATTTTTGACTTGAAGCTTGTCCATGATATGTTTATTGAGAATATTTGAAATCAGATCTGACTGATTAGCTCTGATTGCACACATTGGTTACCTAGGGCAGTACTAGTCCCTGATGGGATAAGCCTGGTCCTTTGAAGCCCATTTACACAGTGAATGCTTACCATTAAGAATTTTAAATTCACTCTTCACATATAATCTCCAATGGCCACTAAAATTTGATGTTTCTATGAACATTTCTGCCAGTAAACTCATTAACTAGAATAATTGCCCAAAAAGAACACAAAAGGGGGAACAAAGTGAGGCAGACCAATTTGTTTTCAAATCAGGATGAATATTGCTGAAATATTCCACTCTCCCCTAGTCCTTTGAGACTTAGCTATGTAAGAGTATTTTGTGATCTGCTAGGCTTTTTTATTCCTGAAGTTTTAACAATCGCTGTGTCTGGCAGGGAAGGATCCTTTGGAAGCAGTGTTATCATGTCCATGCTGTTCTACCCTCCTGCTCCACCCCATGACCTCTCATATTGAGCAGACAGAGAGAAAATAAGAATTTAGAAGCTGTCTAAGCAGTGTATGTTATCTGAATAACCAGAGAAAAGCAGAGGGTTAAACATGGAATTAATTGATATAGTTACTCTGGATTATTTGTGCCTGATTATTCCACAGGGCCTTAAGACTCTTTCGAAGAACAGACAGAGCAGATATTTTTATTGCAGAGATCCCACAGGTTTTGACTTAATTGCTCTTGGTTTCTTTTATGTTTTTACACAGTTTAGAGAGAGGGAGCCTATTCTCTAATTTCCTTCAGAATCAGAGGCCTGTTTTGGTGTTGCCTGACTGGCTTTGAGAATCATGCTTAAGAAGTTGCCTGGCTGTAAATTTGCCATCTTTCTGTCAGCTTTGGTTTGGTTTCTTTCCTCCTCTTTCTGTTTTCCCCGCTCACTCAGGACATGAACTTTAATGATGAGATTTCATGCTCAGTCAAGTTTTTGAAAGCCACTTATGTGAGGCATCAATCAGATTATATACCTGCCCTGGCTGGGTGGCTGTTTTTCCCACCCTACAAGGGGCTGATGGTCAGAAATACATAATGAGCTGTCACTGACATCCTATCAGACTGCTACCTCTCCCTCCACCTCAAAAGGCTCTGCAAGTGATGGCTTAGTTTGTGACTGTGGAAATTGTTATTACTTGATATTACTCTAGAAAGTATAATTGTGTTTGTTTCTCAACAAGTCCACTGTCGCAGTAGCTACCTTATCAACCTTTACAGCAAGGGCATGGTAAATCTCCTTTTTTTTTTTTTTCCTGGAATTCCACCATGCCATAGCACTGATTCTCATGGTTCTCAGTACATTTTTACCACTCCTCATGTTAGGAGTCTCATTTGTGTTAGCCTTACAGCATGACCTCTAATACTCCAAAGAAGCGTAGGAGAATATTCCTACAAAAAATAACATTAATTCCGTCATACCAGAAGCATTACTAATAAAGGACAAGGCTTAAGACCTTGCAGTTCATGTTAGGTAAATATGGTTCCTAAATTACAACAAAAAAATGTTTGGAAGCAGATGAAGACTTGCCTGTGAAAGGGTATAAAGCATCAAGGTCCTAGCAGCATGACCTGCAGAAAATGTCTTTGTTCTTTGCATGGTTTTTCTTGCTGTGCTCAGCTTTGGTGCTAATGCATCCTGTTTTCAACTGACAAAAAGAAAAAGGCTGTGTTTGTTTGTTTGTTTGTGAGATGCCTGGGAATAAGCTGTAGCTATAAGTTTAAATCATTTCTGTAAAACACTGTATTGCCTACCTTTGGTAAGGGGTCTTGCCATATTAACCCTTCTGATGGACACTGGAAGTGCCAAGTTTCCCAGCTATTTACATTGCCAGTGACTCCACTGAAGAGTGGGTGGCACTCACCCTTTGCTACCACAGCTGAATGTTGCCAGCAGGGAGGAAGGATGGACAATGGGAGACTAACTGCAGCTACATTTACTGACGTTTGCCTTTCTGATCCTCATGCCTTGGCAATAGCATCCCCTGACTAGAAGCAGCTATGGAGCTCTGAGGTCAGCTTAGCTACTGTCCTGTTTGCTTCACATTGCACTGAGCTGAATATCAGCACTTGGTTGACTCTGTTCACCCCATTTCCAGCTCAGCATTATTGTTTGTTCAGTTTAAACTGTTGTTTAAATTACCTTCCTAAATGTAACAAGAATAACACATAAATATCTTCTGCTAAGTAAGGAAAGTTCAGATATTATATAAAAGAAGTCTCATTACCTGGTTCTGAAGTAGAACACAGAGGCTATCTTGCCGCACATTTTCATTTCTACTAACAATATAGAATGGGAAATAAGAAAAATTGTTGCCATTTCAAATTTCAAACATTTAAGTTTGGTCAGGACATTATGACAAGCAACCAGAGCTCTTTCAAAAAACATGTCAGAATTTTTTAGTTCTGTAACTCATATAAGCAACCCCTCACAAATATCAGATATGCTCTTAGACCAATAGTTGATTATTTTGAAGATTAATTTTGTTCCACTAAATAATGATTTTTTTTTTAAATGATCTTTTTTTTTTTTTTTCTTTGTTCCATTTGGACCTTTGAGATAAGTAAAGATTATTTTACTTGTAATCTGTTATATCCTTGGAGTGTCACTAATATGTAAGGTCTACTCAAAATGAATTCCTGATAGCTTAAATTTTCTGGCCCTCTGTTTTGTTACTTTAATGAGTTGCAGAGAAGAATTAATACAGCAGTAGTTGCAAGTGGCTTATTAAGGCTCCCAACTCCAGAGAGGATGCATGAAGAAGCAGTATGATGAAGGCTTGTTTAGCCTTGCTTGCCATCTGAAACTTTATTGCATGACTGAATAAGAACTGGGTCCGTGAGGTCTCCTCTACCTTTGTGCTGAGGCTGTCTAAATTCTGCAGCAATGTCTCTTTCTGGCAATGAACAGTCGCTCTTGCTCTGAGAGCACTTCATCACTCCAGTAACTTACATTCAGCTTTGTCACCACCATCAAAACAGGCTCCTTTTCTTCCCATGCTGTTGTGTACAAGCCTGTGTTCTGTAACATCCCTCTAGGTGTGTAAACACAACCCCTCTGACAAACAGCTTGTGTTTTACATGAGAGAGAACAAGATGAAACTTCCAACCCATGGAATACACAGCTTGCATCATGCGTGCTTCAGCACAGGCTTGCCCCTGCTTCAGGTCCTGAAGTCAGAAGGTAACTTAAACATCAGAGGCTGCAGTTACATTCTCAGCTAGTCCTGTGCTTCTGTCCTCACCAACAAGTCCACTTTGCCTTTCACAGTTCTGATGTGTAACGGGCCTCTGTCTATTTAATGAGTTGATGAGCTGTTTTCAGAGCTCACATACTCTCCTCAGTACACACATGCCTTCATCTACTAAAGCAAATTCTGTTTGCTTTGAGAAAAGAAGGGTTGACAGTGTAGAAAAAAAAAGACTGATGAAGGAAAAGATTGTGTGATTGCTGAGCATTCAATTTGGGAGGCAAAAAGGGCTAGTATTTTATTCTTCCAATGTTCTGTGTATCCATCACTTGGACAGAATCCATGTTAGTGGAAGTATAATTCTTCAGTCACTGGCCAAAGTTAATTAATTTGTAAATATATTTCATCATCTGAGTGTCAGCCCTTTCTAAGAGAGGAGCTGATAGAGCAAAGGGATGAAGGTGTTGTGTAACACCGTGTTCACCCCAGGGATTGAGTTGACATCAACTAGTTCCATCTCCTCCCCAAACAGCCCTCCATAGCATGGAAATACTGTGATCAAAGTGAGGTGGGAAGGCTCCTGCATTGCTCTTGTTCTGCTCCTGACTGATGCTCCTTTTATGAGGAGACTCCATCTAGAGGTGAGTTTGTCTGCTTTTGTCATGTTTTCTATGGCTGTGACTCCTCCAGTGATCACATCTACCTTCCATCTTGTGCTGCTCTCTCTTCTGGCTTTTCTGATTAGCAAGAAGTGATCTTCTCGTTTGGTCGATAAACATTGTCTTGAAGGGCATTGAGCACATATGTGTGTGATTTGGAGCTGGCAGAGCTTCTAACGAAGACTGAGAAACTTGAGAATGGGGCTGAGGAATGTCATGCAGTTCAGCAAGGAAACTTTCTGCATCTGGGGCAGAATAATCTGCTGTCAGCACAGGCCAGGAACCATCTCTTTGACTAGGAGCCCATCTGTACAGGACCTAGGCATTGAGATCCCTGACATCAACTTGAATATGAGCCAGCAGAATAAGACAATCATTGTAATGTAGCCCAGTATGAGAAGTGTAGCTAACAGACCAAGGGATGCTCTTATTTTACCTGGGGCTGCATGAGGATATTGTGGTCAGATATGCAGATTGTTTCAATAGCTCCAGCTCTGAATGTATTTCCAGACTGGGCTGGACAAATCCACAGATGACTTGGGAGATGAGACTAAATGACCTCAGGGTTCTCTTCCAATGGACGTTTCCATCATTCTCTCTGGTGAAGTTGTTGGCTTTGATATAAAGAAAAAAAAAAAGCAAAACCCTTTTAAATTGAAGTTGCTAACATATAAAATGGCCATGAAACCAAAGGTCTGCTGTTCTGGAAAAATGAACCTTACAAAGCAGAAATAACAGAGTCTCTGTACATCAATTGCAAATTGTCTAGGACTGGTCCATTTGTGTTGTGCAAAACTGTTTTGACAGAGAGGAGACTATGCTTCAGCTTAATTTAAATGAGACATTTTATGAATTAGATATAAAATTAATGTATTATGGGAAGCACCTTTCCTTATGTTGTTTGTTTTGCTTTGCAATTTCGTAACTGATTATCTGGGACTACAAAATAAGCTGACACCACTAAAGTAACCTAGCAGTGAAATAGTAGGAGAAGTGGTCATTTAAATAATTAGTTAACTTTGCAGCTAACATCACTTTCAGATTAGAGATGTTCACTATTTTTGGAAACAGCAAAACAGATGCTCAGAACCTCCTCATTGGGTTGGCCTTTAATTTGTTCACTTTTTCTTTTAGAAGGGTGAGAAACATGCTTTCTAGAAATGATGGTGCAGATTCCAGGTCTTAAGATTCATGAGCTGCTAAAAATCAGAATTTTCCTATCAGTATTTCCAGATCTTTTTTCTTTTCTTTTCTTTTTTTTTTGTTCATTCCTCCTTTAGTTCATTTGTTCTTTTTCAAGGAAGTCTAAGATTTGGTTTGGGTCTCTCTGGTTTTGTTTCTGACATTAAATACTGATGTTCTGACATTGTGTTAGAGCATTTTTTTGTAAGCAGTGTCTAAATTCCCTATGCAGTGATGAAATACTATTTCTTTCTCCTTGGCATAATGCAGTGCTTATACTGTGGATAGTATAAAATTTATGGCACCTTAAATTGTTTATTTTTGAGGCTTCTCAGAGCCTGTAAACAAGGGGAACAGGAGGCATTTACATCTCTTAGCAACTTTAGCTCTAAAAAAAAGTTTTTTATTATAGAGATTAGCAGTTTACTTCACTTTCACTTTTACCTCTTCCATAAATAAGTGAAGACATGATTTGTTATATTCTTAGTAAGTGGGATTGAAGGGTCACCAGATTGCTAAATTAAAGGAACAAATTAAATATCAATACTAAATTAAAGTGTGGCCAGGCTAGAGAGAACTGAAAAACTGTATCTGTACTCCATTAGCAGCTTGGAAATTGTGGAGGACTATCTGTCAGAAAAAAATAAAAATAAAAATCCACAGTCTTCCATATATCACCTTCTATCTTTGATGTGGCGGGCAAAAGAATTCACCAATGACAGGCCCTGTCACTGAATATATTTATTCCCCAAGTTTTTATTTTCTCCATCAGCTACAATGATGGACAGTCATGTCTTGTTTCCTGAATGATGGCAAGTTCTTAGAGATTCTTCAATTGCTGCCCTTGAAGACTGCCTGTTTCCTGAACCAATGTCAGAATCTATCTGTATTCCTGCACTTATCGCTGTGGTATTTAAGCACTCTACATGGATTAAAAATGAACAGTGGAGCTGCCTGGAGGATAGTGAAATCTACTTAAGTTTTGGATTTTGTGATATAATGTGATTTCATTGGGTTGACAGAGGGACACAAAGAAACATCAGGCACTTCACAAAAATTTTGAAAAAGAGCTGTTCATATTTTTTAACTGAAAAAGAGATTAAAGTGCTGAAAAAATTGAGAACAAATTCTAGTTGTCAGTGTGACTTAAACCTTGACATGCAGAAGAATAAGGGTTTTCTGCTTACTTGTATGACGATGAGCAGTGGGTTTGTAATCAGCCTGTAATGGGCTTTGCCACTAGAATTCTACTTGAGGAGAGAGAAGCCTCTCCCTGTCCTGTTCCAGTTTCCTCCTCATCAGTACATCAGTTGAGTGTTAACAACTACTACGGCAGCAGGTTAAACAGTGGCTTCAGAACACAGCTGCTTTGGTTTTCAAGGCTTCCATCAAACATGCTGCTTCCAGAGGGAAGTTGTCTGCCCTGACAGATAGTGTTCCAGTAGTACTTTTGGGTCAACAAAGTACAGCACCTGTAAATATGGGAAAAGAGTCTCTCAGCTAATGAATCGTGTTCCCGTCACCTCAGAAACCAAAATTTTGCCCTGCAACCAGTTTATCATTTAAGAATTGTTCAGAAAATCTTGTAATACAAATGATGCAGTTGATGTTATGTACCTCTTACACCTTTTTGTCAAGCTATGAACTTTGTTAAGTGAAACTTTGTCAGGCTATTGGTTGTGTCAAGATGTTGAATCTATTGGAGCGAAACAAAATAATTAAGGATAAGCTTAAGGACATAGTTTTGGAACTAAATAAGGTCTCTGTGGTTGGGAGTGGCAAAGGTGTATAGCTCTTTTCCCTTCCTCTTTTCTTTTCCCCTGAAGAACAGATATAAAGAGGGAGCAGAGTAGGTTCTGGGAGATAGGCAGGAACTAGAAGAATCAATAGGGTGGCAGATGGCTCCTTACACCTGTGTCTAGGGCCAGCATAATTAAAGCAATATGCAAAGAACAAAAATTTCCATTACCTTACAAGAGTTATTGACTAATTCCAAGTATCTATCTGTGCTGAAAGCACCAGCAAAATTCTGGCTTGTACTCTTGAGAAAAGCAAGTGTGTATGTGCCATCAACTGTCTTCTTGGAAATGGCATCAATTTGTGCTGTGTTTGGCATCTGCTGAAAAACTGTGGTTTGGGGTGATGTTGGAGAAGCTAATATGGGTGGTTGCCACAGGAAGGGTGTATGTGAATTCCTTGGGATAGAGAGTAACTGGGATCACCTACAGACAGATCCAAAGAAGATGCAGGATGTCTGCATTATCCCTACTCTATCAGGCCAAGGAAGTGTGCAGTTGGGTAAATAAATGGCTTTGTATTGCTATAGAGATCAGCAACCTGAGATCACATGCATGCAGAGATGCCCACTAGAGATAGGATGCACTTGCTCACAAAGAGTTGGAGAAACAAATGACAACCAATGACCAAGGTCTTACAGAAGGATACTAGGTGATGTTAGACATGAAGCTACCAGAGCAGGTACTAGAGTATTTATATAAGATATTAAAAACTGGAGGCCTAACTCATTCATGAATGAGTGTCATAGCTCTGACAAAACCTGAATGTCAGTATTCTCAATTGGAGAAAGATGTTCTAGCTCAGCTCATGATTAGGACAGATGTCCAGGTTGTATTTGTTGGAGGCTAGTTTTAGCTGAACATGACAGCAAGCCATTCCTTGCAGTTTCCAGGAGTGTTGGGCAGTCAACTGCCAGGCATGGAAGAATTTATTTTATTTATTTTTTTTCTGTCAAACTGCCAAAGTCACTCACTGAGGTGATCAGCTCTGACAGTGAAGCAGGGGACTGCAGCATACAGCAGACTGAGCTGGGAAGCCCCAGGGGACATGCTGGGAGTGAAGGGATGCAATCCAGAGGGACTTTGACAGGCTTGAGATGAGGGCTTGTGAGAACCTCATGAAGCTCAACAAGGTCAAGTGTAAGGTCCTGCACGTGGGTCAGAGCAATCCCAAGCACAGATACAGGCTGGCTGATGAGTGGATTGAGAGTAGCACTGTAGAAGTCCTTGGGGGTGCTGGTTGATGAGAAGCTCAACCTGACCTGACAGCTTGGATTTGCAGCCCAAATTTGCAACCATTTGCTGGGCTGCATCAAATGCAGTGTGGCCAGCAGGTCGAGGGAGGTGATTCTCCTCCTCTACTCCACTCTCATGAGACTGCACCTGGGGTACTGCATTCAGTTCTGGAGCCCCCAACATAAGAAGGACCAGGACCTGCTGGAGCAAATCCAGAGGAGGACCACAAAGATGATCAGAGAGCTAGAGCATCTCTCCAGGCTGAGGGAGCTGGAGTTGTTCAGCCTGGAGGGAGAAGGCTCTGGGGATGCTTCATAGCAGCCTTCCAGTGCATAAACACAGCCTACAGGAAAGCTGGGGAAGGACTTTTTACAAAGGCATAGAGTGATAGGACAAGGGGTAATGGCTTTACACTGAAAGAAGTGTTCAAGGCCAGGTTGGAGGGGGGGGTGTGTGTGCTTTGAGTAACCTGCTCTAGTTGAAGGTGTCCCTGCCCATAGCAAAGCAGTTGGAACTAAATGATCTTTAAGGTCCTTTCCAGCCCAAATAATTCTATGATTCTATGAAATGTATGATTTTCAAACTGAATAGTAGGGGAATTGATACGAAAAACTGTGGCTGCAGTTTTACTCTTGAGCATTTATAAAAAGATTTACAAGAAAGCATAAAAACAAATAGAAATATGTTAATTTTATTAAAGTTAAAAAAAAAAAGGCACAATAAACCAACAAACACACACACAAAAACACACAAAAAAACCCCAAAACACACAAAACAAAACCTAACCAACAAAAGCAAACAGAAACAATAAGCCAACCTTCTTAATCTCAAGAAGAGTTATCCTGATTAAAGAACAGACCTTTTTGAAAATCAGTGAAACCATTGGCCAGAAGTATATAAACCCAGTTCCTTTTAGGATTAAGGGTAAGTTCCCAATATTGCAAAGGATTTTGTTTAAGGGCACGAAGAAGATGATCTGAAGCATGTTGCAGGGAAATACGATTAAAATGATACAGGAAGGTCATTTAGGGATTGAAAACTCTGAGAGAGGTCAGAGATATTTTTCCACTGTTCCCCAAATGAAATGTGGTACCAAAGAAACTACCAAAGTGCCAGAAATAGAGATCAATGCACTAAAAGAGACCAGGTTGGCAGCACAGGAAAAAATTGTCCTTGAGCAAGAGGAATAGATTTTCAGAAAAATATACTGGTTCTCTTTGAAAACTTGCATCAGGATGCTACAGCCAAACAGGTGCTTTACACATGTCAAATAATTTTTTTGCTGGGAATAGCATATCTGATAGATTCTAAAAATGGTGAATTGATTATAATTATGAAATGCATTGCTCCCTTCTCGCCAAACAGAATAAAACATATGGTATGTTCATCCAGTGGAGCAACATTAATATTTGCTCTGGTCCTCAAAAATATTCTAACCTTCATTATTTATACAAGTTGGATGTGATCTTGGGGTATTATTAGCAGAGACTTTTCTGTTAGCTTCTGTCTTGGAGTGGAAATGCTATTAAATTTTTTTTATTGAGGAAATTGGCTACATGTGCATCTGTTAAGTGGAAGAAGGACTTTGGAGGTAGATTGTCCTGAGGGCGTAACTTAATCAGTTTTTGGAGTTCCCCTTAACTTCTGGATATATAGTCTGGCGTAATTCATCAGGAGAGATACAACTCATGAGTCTGATGAAAAGTTTTTTGTTTATTTTCTGGATTAGAATAATAGATTGGAAATTACATTTCATTTTCAAACCCCAAGGATTTCCAACAGTGCTTATGATGTTAGAGCCCAGTTCTTGCAGAAACACAGTAATGACCTTACATCTATTTTTGGTTTTGTGGCATAATGTGATTTCATTGAGCGTGTAAAGGAACACGAAATAGTATCAGATTCAGGTCAAGAGTTGGAAAATGTTCTAGAAAATCACTGTGTCATTTGTTGTTGGGTTTTGGCTTTTGTTTGTTTTGTTGTTTGCTTTTGTGTTGGTTTTTTTTTAATATATATTTTTTTCTGCACCTATGGTTTATTCATTTTTGTTTGGGTTTTTTTTGAGTCCACAAAACACAGAATTTTAAGATCAGTACCAAAGAAATGCCATTAACTGTAGCATCTAGAGCCTTGCTCATTTTGGAACACTCTCAGTGCAGAGACAGCCATGGTGAAGGAGGCTGTACCACACCTCTGCAGTGCTAGTCAGTGTAGGACCAGGAAGCTCAGCCCTGTAGCCTTCTGCCCACTGTAAATTCACTCCTGATATTATCTAGATTAGCCATTTTATGTTTTTCCTGCTTGTTTACTTATGGTCTCATTTCAGGTCTTATCTCAGATTATCCCTCTGATTCTTTCCTTCCTGCACCAGTAGATCAGTAGAAACATTCCAACACGTTTGTACTCTGCAGTCTGTCAATGGAACAAAAGAAGGGTCCCATCAATTCAGACTTTTATTTCTGAAAAAGGGGCAGCTCTATGACTTAGTAGCTTGGAGTTAGTGTGGCATATACCTACTAGACTTCTGTGGAAAGCCTGCCAAATTTCATTATTTCAGTCCAAAATGTCCACTCCTGGGGTATTCAGTATAGCTCCTGCATCTATGTTCTTTGTATACTTTAATTATGTAAATTACATGTCAGCAAAATGGAATCCCAGGTGGTGGGGAATGGCACAGCACAAGCAGTCACATAACAACATTGTTAATAGAGAACAAACACTCCCTTGTATGTGTGCTTTCAAAAGCTGTCAATAGTTGTGATCACACAAACTTAAATGGACGGGAGAGAACAAAAAATACTCCCTGCTTTGGAGAGTCTCCATCTAGCCTAAGTCAGAAGACGGAGATATCTCAGCAGACAAGGTGGCAGAAGGCAGGAGGTGGCAGGCCCAGCACAGTCTGCAGGCCTGCTCATTTTGTTTCCTTTTACACTTTTATGGAAATACCATTGTTTAAGACATCATTACAGGGATGCTGAGTGCTCTAGGGATACTGTCTTGGAAGGAGAAGAATCACCATTTGTCCTTCTTTGCAAAAACTTGGAGAAGTCTGTGCTCTGCAATGGAAGTCTGAACGGCTCTTGCATTGGGCTGCTGAAGGCTTGAGCACACTATGGATGCATGAGCAGTTTTCCCTGCCTGCCTGCCCTCGGTGCTGCCTGGGTTTAGAGATACCTGTAGCAGTGCTTCCATGTGCCCAGGGTTTTGTCTGGCACTACACAGTCTGTGCTCACACACCAAGGAGCCAAGTGCCCTTTGGGATGCAAGGCACCGGGTTTCATGCAAGCAGCAAGGAGATGTCCCTTCAGGTAGTGTTGTGTCTTTCATCAGAGAGAAACAGAGGATTTTTTCCCCACCTCTGTCATTCCTGTGGTCTGCATAAACTATTGGCACAGTGCAGCAGAGCAGTGCAGATTCAGCTTCTTGTTCAGGTGGAAGTGGTTGCTGGTGATAGATGCCCAGTTAGAAAAGTAGGTTGCCAGATATTTTAACTGCTATGTTGAACATTTGCTACAAAGCAATTTTAAAACTGAAATTAGTACATTCTGAATTTGTGCATAATCAATTCTTTTCTTTCAGTGTAGGCTTCCCCCTACCAGCTCCTTTAGGTGTCAGTGTGTAAATAACTAAATTAAAGCACATGGAAAGAAGCCCGTGTCATTTCTTCTGCTTTGTCCTCCTGCCTGTCCCTTAGCTCCAAAACACTCTCAGCTTGCCACAGCACCTGTATCTATCTTCAGGGTTATTTTGCCTGCCTGCATAACCCCCATTTCCTACAAAGTACTTCTGGCTTGTAGACAGAAGAGCAGGAGATTGATTGAAGCCTCTGTGGTAGTGTAAAGGAGCAAGGAGGAGCTGTGGAAGACATCTCCATTCAAAAGGATTTGGGCATATAGCTCCCTTCTAATGTCCTCCTAATTTCTATTTTGTGGGAGGGCGGATAAAATAAAACCAAAATGAGGTCTTTATTGCTTGCTTTCTTTCCCACAGACTTTCAGTGTGCCTATACTGCAAGTCACTGTTTCTCTGTGTTTACTACCAGTAGGGTAATAGTTGTGTTCTTTCCCCCATAAGGACTTTCTAAGGCAATGTATAAATAAGATTTTGGGAAGCTAAAAAGATGTGATGAGGGGTATATAAATTATAAAAGCACCTAAGGTTATGTATCATAATTAAAGCATAAGAAAAATCATCTTAACAGTGATGTAGTGATGCATGCCACACTATTTCCTTTTTTTTTTTTCCCTTTTTGAAGTGGCCTAAATTTATAAATGGCTTACCTGTATTGATTCTGAGAGAAATTAAAAGGTCCTCCATTGACAAGCCACTCTCTGGATTTGTTTGTTCTGAAAAGTCTACAAGGGAAAATGGAAGAAAATTATTTTGAAAAAAAAAAAAAAGTTAAAGCTTTAGCAGTGTCTGGACATCATATCTTAAATCTGGTTTTTTGATGAGCCATTCTGTTTGTTAAAGTTTGTAGTGTCTTAAAGTTGTATTTTAAGATACTAAGTTCTGGCCCTAGACATCAGAAGAGTCTAGGGAATTAGGGGGATTTATTTAGTTATACTAGTATTTTAGGAATACAACATGCATTTTTAAGGGTTCTGTGGACTCCAATGATTGGTGCTATATTATAGTATTGTGCAATGGCTATTTTCTGTATCACTGAAAATTACAGGTGATTTGGAATGTTCCATGGGAATTATTTTCTGGGAAAAGATTTTTTCACAGAATTGAAACTCTCTTTTGGGAAATCAAACGAAATGCTTCATTTTATTGTCAGTTCAACCTAAATCATAAACTTAATTTTATAGAAGTGAGCCAAATGTTTTATTTTGACTCGGTTCAATACGTGTTTAATTTCAACTTTTCAGTTTGCTGGGGGACTAGAATGAATGTTGAAATGTCAATATTTCTCACTGGATGGTAATGTTACCTGGCTGTACTTGAAGTGTAGTTGAAAATTCTATTTCTCTAGTATCATAGACCAAAACTGCTAATTATGAGTCTCCTTTTAGTGTATACTTCTCTTGCTGGGTGGTGAGGTAAGCAAGCCAATCTAACAGTTATCTTCCTTAGAATCAAAGGGGAGACTTAAACCTTTGACATTTAAAGCATAGCTTCTTTAAGCAGCACCTTGAAGCTCACCCATAATGTGTGATTTCAAATCTCTTAATTCCAGACAAATGGGGGACTGTTCACAATTGGTGTTTCCAAGCTCTTCTGCTGTTCTCTCTTGCATGCCAAGATGGGAGTTGTGTTACTTCAGTCTGTGGGAGAGTGTCATAGTTTGGTATTGGGTAAGGAGAAGAGAGGATGAAGAAGCAGCTTTCCCCTGTACTGTTCACGGAATCACAGTCACGGAATGGTAAGGGTTGAAATGGACCCCTGGAGATCATCTAGTCCAACTCCCCTGCCTAAACAGGTTCATCTAGAAGTGCTGGCACAGGATCATGTCCAGGTGTGTTTTGAATGTTGACAGAGACTCCACCACCTCTCTGGGCAACCTGTTCCAGTGCTCTGCCACCCTCAAAGTGGTTCCTCCTCCTCATGGAACTTCCTATGTTCAGTTTGTGTCCCATTACTGCTTGTCCTCTTACTGGGCACCACTGAAAAAAGATCTGTCCAATCCTCCTGATACCCACCTTTTAACTATTTATAAGCCTTGATGAGATCTTATCTTCATCTTCTCCAGACTAAAAAGACCCAACTCTCTCAGTCTGTCCTCATAAGAGACATGACAGTGATCTTTGTAATCCCTTTGCTGTATTATCTCCACTAATTCCCTGTCCTTGAACTGGGCACAGTGCTCCAGATGTGGCCTCGCCAGAGCAGAGGGGTAAGATAACCTTCCCTTGATGTTCTTGCCCCACAGTTCTTGATGCATCCCAGGATGTCATTGGCATTCTTGGCCACGAGGGCACGTTGCTGGCTCATGGTCATCCTCCTGTCCACCAGGATTCACAGGTCTTTTCTCACCGAGCTGTTTTCCAGCAGGTCAGCCCCTGACCTGTACTGTTCCCTCAGATGTTATTGGCTCATTAGAAGTGTTTGCTTCTTGTTAAAGCAACACAGACAGTGTCTGAGCAGCAGCTGTGATGGGAGCTAGGAAAATGAAGGCTTGCATGTTGAACAGGGAGTAACCCACAGGAGGGAAAACACCCTCTACCTTTAATGTTGTCTTAAAACACACAAGTCAAGGTGTTATCATAAACAAATTCATATCCTTCAATAGGATGTCAAGGGTGTCAGCCTCTTTCTTTTTCTTCGTGGTTGTCCTAAAAGCAGATGATTGATTGAGATCATCTAATTTGTCAGGGGAGATCCTACGTTAACCCTTCTCCTCTTCCCACCACCCCAAAAAAGGTCCCTTTAATCAGCTGCTAGAGTGCTGTACCAATTACCTTCCTACAGGGTGACCTTTTTATCTCGTAATGGCATTTTGGAATCCAGTCGCCCTAACCACACTGGGAGTGTACGTGTGTCACATTTTCAATTCTCTCTCTTTTTCCCCCTGCTGTTGTTGGCACTGAAAACGGCCTAATATATTCATGACCTAATTAGAGTAATTTTTGCATAACAACCACATCCCGGGGGAAACTTTTTTTTGGGTGATTTTCATGTGTGTGCACACTCACACTGTTCAGACATATTAACTGGAACAAGTGTTTCTTAATTTTTAAGTGTTTCTCTGGTTATTAGAAGTATTTTTATGCCATTTAAAATGGAAATGATGCAACAGGAAACCCTAGAGGAGGCAGAGATTGTTTGTTTTATTTTTCTGCTCTGGGTTTCTCTCTGTTACTGTGAAGCTTGTGTCTTCTCTTCTGAATGTCCAAGACAGCATCATGCTGCCTTGCCAGTATTGGATCTCAGTGCTTTCAAGGCTTCATCTCATCCTTACTGGCTTCATCCTTCCCCTCTGTCAGCTTCTTTCCCTCATGTCCTCATTTGACCTTCAGTTTTCAGTTGAATCCTTTGTTTGCTGTGATGGTCTCTTACTTGACCTTACCTTTTCTCAAGAGCTTTGCACTCCCTCTACCACTGACTCTCAGTGCAAGTCTGTGATCTGCTGTTGTGGTAGCTGCAGCTTGGCACTGTCTCAGCCTGTACTGACCCTTACTGCGTTATCACCCAACTTCCTTGGTACTTTGTCTCTTCCATTCCTTTCCGACCTTTCTGGTTTTCCCTCACTTTGCTGTTTCCACTTTTTCCTGCTCTTCAGTTTCTACTGATTGTCTTCCCTAAAACACAGCTGCTGCCCCCAGCCCCCTCTAGCTCCAGTTCTTCCTCCTCTTCCAATCCATGCTATTGTGTTCTCTTTTCAGTTTTCCAAACAACAGAAGTGCAACCCTTTCTGGCAGAGATCAAGGGACACATTCCTCAGCGTTTCAATGGTATAAATAAATTAAGTCTATTGACCTTGACAGTGTTAGTGAAGATTTGCACCAGCAGGACATGTTTATTTTCATAAGCATATTAAACGTATTTTCCCTAAACTGATGTTTAAAGAACATTATGGGGTAGTGTTCACATACTCTAAAATGACACTGCAGAATGGGTTTGCTGAAAAAAATATTTTATTTATTCTGTTTTCCTATGTGTTTGTTTTAGTTGCAGTAAATAGTTCACTCAGGGTTTACATCAATAAGGAAAATACAAGTTTTCCACAGTCAGATGTTTTATTGTATTGAAAAAATTCCTTGTGCCTTGATGCACTCCTTGTTCTTCCCATCCTGGACTCTCCCTGCCAGTGACTTTGTCACTTCCTACAATTCCAGATCTGTCCACTTAAGTTCCATTGTACACATACATCCAGAATATATATATAATATATATAATTTTCTATACCTCCTGTTATGGACTTGGGCATATAACTGTTTAAAAGCCAGGATGAGCCCTGCCTGGATCTGCAGGTCCATCTCCTGATTCTGTTATAGTCCATCTCTTGCCTAACACGTGCATCCTCTGTGGCTGACAACATCCCCTGTCATTTCCAGTGTCACTACATGTGCCAACAGAAAGGGAGAATTAAATAACCATCCCCCAACACACTTATCAAAATCTTGTTTTTTAAAAAAGTCTGTGGGAACCTCCAAGCCCACAATAAAAGGCTCCATTCAATGTTACTCAGTGCTACTCACATAAGTCAAATGTTTTTTTGGGATAGTTGCAAGATACATTATGCAAAACTGGGATATTCAGAAGACTCCTTCACATTCTGGAATCTCTGTTTTTTGCTGTTGGTTCTTGCATTGCTTTCTCGTGTGCTTAGGCCTTAGCATATGCAAGGGAACATGTACATGATAAATGGGAGTCAATGGAAATGTCCAGTGCAGTTGGAGAATTGCTGTCATCTCTTTAAAGCTGTAGCTGAAATGCACCTTACCTGTCATCATCTTCACGTGCAGTTTCAAGCAAGGCATGTGGATTGTGCATTAATACCTACAGTCTGGGGGCTAATGGGCTTAGGAGTAAGAAGGTGCAATGTTGAGGGTCCAAAAGCTGTCTGATTACCAGATAAAACTCAAAGTCCTAAGCTTGGGTGTGGGATTGGAAGGCAAAAAAGAGGCATGGATACACTTAAGATAATTCTGACTATTTTCACAGCAGTTCTGTCTGATGTTTCATCTATGCTTGTGCGTGGCATGCAGAAGGGATGGAATATCCCTTTCAGATCATAGGAGGAAGGGTGATTTTTGAGGATTGTAGTAAGCTTTGTGCATGGGGGAATGATTCATAACTATAACAGAAGAAGCTGTAAGAGTCTTGCAGGCCAGTGTGCCAATTAACTTTGGTAACCTTTACAATCTTGTTTCTGCAGTTCTTTGTCTTCTTTCCTTCAGTCAGGCAAAAATTCATGTTATTTACCCTTTTCCTTCTTGTAATACCCAACAGTGATCTGAAGAAGGATAATCTCTTGAGCTAAAATAGAAAAGCAGAGGGACAGAAGGAGACCATTGTGTTGAAATGAGAAACAATAGACAAGTAGTAAACACTTACTTTGATTCTTGGCCTTATCAAACCTGTATTCCTAACTTTCAAGAAGTTATCTGGGGCCTGAAACTTTTATTCTCATATTTTACTAATCTTCAGGTTTAACCAATCATGGCCCTGTACTCAGCACTTGAGACCACACCTTGAGTACTGTGTCCAGGTTTAGGCACCACAGTACAAGAAGGACATGGAGGTGCTGGAGTGGGTCCCTTCTCTCCAAACAGGGAGACCTAAGACCTAATGTGGGGTTTTTTTAATCTAAGGTTCTGAGGGGTACTCAATTGCAAGATACTATCAGTCTCTTCCAACATCTGAGTTGTCATTTGCAGCATCAGAATAATGTTGCTCTTATGTGCTCTACGTTTACTGGAGTAAAAGTGTTTCTTAATATATCATATTACCTTTTCCTGTAAATGGCCCTGATAACAAAGCTGAGCATACACTAGAAACCAGGAGCTTTGGTTCAGCCACATGTTGTCATATAAAGAAATAGCAGTGACTTGGAGTTAGATTTTCCAAAGAACTTCAGAAGTGCAGGGCTTGATACTTAAAGAACAATGAGAAATCCAAATCACTACCTACTGCTTCCTGACAACTCCTTGACATAATATACATCTTCTTGCTCTACCCAAATGGAATACATCTGGAATAGAAAAGGGGATGACACTCAAGAGTACTCAAGAAAGTCTGGAGCTCCCAGAAGCAAGAAAAGAGAATAACAAAAATTTTTAATTTGGTGGTTTATTTTATTTTATTTTTAAGGAGCAGAAGCAACTATAATAAGCTGAATAGAGAAAAAAAATCCAATTTAACATCCCTTGACAACTTTTTAATACTGCTCACAGTATGGTACTAGTAGAGCATGCAAATCTAAAAATCTTCCCTTGCTAATTCCTCACTCCCCTAAAACCTTGGGAAGAGTAAAGGTGCAAAGGCAGAGAAGGATTGCTTCCCTTTTTTCTAAGATTTCCACAGACACATAATTAATCCTTAAGTCTTGTATCTTCTGTATGGCTCTGTCTGTAACATTTGAGGTCCAACTGTTTCATCCTCTTGAGAATTTCTAAGGGAACAAAACCCCAGCCTAGAAAAACTGGACTTTATTTTTTTTGTCTCATGTCACTTCTTTTGCTGATTAACCAGAGCAAGTATCTCAGGGAGAGAGGAGTCTGTGGCTGCTGAGTAATCTTGTTCAGAAAGTTTTTTTAACAGCAGGATCACTAAGTGCTTCTTTCAGATGCCTGTTTCCTTGATTGATCTGGTTGACTTTTTCCCTTTTCATCATCCTTTTTTTGGCTGTTGGTACTTATTTTTAATTCATACATGAATGACCCACACCTTCTCCAGATGCCTCTTCATATTTAACTGCTGCCTGATAATTCTGTGGACTTGGCACATCCCTAGTCCCAGGAACTTCATGCAAGGGAAATGCCCAAAACTTTCAAGAAGTAGCCCTTTTGGGTAAGGCAGTGGACTGTTGGTCCTGACCTTTCTTGCAGCAGTCAAACCTCACCTGGCAAGGATGGCAGGTCAGTGCCTCACTTGGGCATGCAGAACCAGCTGAGACCCAGCAGGGATATCAAACTGGGCTCTGCAGCCCACCTTGCTCATAAGACACAGCCCTCCCTGCTCTGCTGCCAGCAATTTCAACTCTCCTCCCAACCTCCCCTCTAACTTCTTTAGATGCTGACAGTTAAGTAAAAAGTGAAGGTTGCCCACCTCACCAGTGCCCTTGATAAAGCATGGTGTGTAAACATCTGTGCCCTTTTCAGTTCACAGCAAGGAGTCACCATAAAGTTATTGTGCACGTGCAAGAACACAGAGTCTCTCCCATGACAGTGCTCCCTGGTTGATGAGCCTGCTGTCACTGGCTCCTCTACCCACCCTTCGATAAAACAGTTCACAAGCCCCAGCAATTGGTTCCATCTCTCTTTTCAGCAAGGCTAGTGCTAGCAAAGGCCATTGACTTTCCTGACAGAACATTTTTTTTTCCTTTGTAAAGTGCCTTTTGCTGTTGCAATGTTCATTCACAATGTTGTTTTATCATTCCTGAATCAAAAAACTGTAAAAATGCCTTGATTTCATCTGAATGCAATGTTTCCAGTGCTCTAACCCAAATGTTTGTGTGTGTGTTAAAATTTTATTTCACAGGAAATGTCAAAGTTGTTTGGCTTTGTTCTGAGTTAGAATGAAATAAAAACTTAATGTTGCTTCTAGTAGGGGGGAAACAAAACAAAGCAAAAAAACCAAAAACCTAAAACAAACCAACAGCCCAAAACAAAAGATCTCAGCAGGAGAAGTCTCCAGGTCTCTAACCTGCTGTAGAAAAACTACAATTCTTATCTCTGCTGGGATTTTCCCCAGAACTTCACCATAGGTACAGATACCTCTACTGGCTGTGGAAATGGGAGATTTACCAGCACATTAGGGTAGCAGGGTTCCATATCACAAAGTATTTTCTAATTCTGTTTTGTAGGCAAAACATGGGGACTTGTTCTGTCAGCATGTCACTACTGACACAGTTGAGCTGGGCTCAACCAAAATGAGGTAAAGGTGAAAGGTATAAAATAGAATAAAGCTCAGCAGAGCCATAAATTGCCAGAGATGCTAATTTGCTTTTGGCAGAAAAGCCATTACCTCTGTTGCCAGCACTTCCTTCAGAATTCCAAGAGTTCATTTTGGGTTTGCTGAGGAGTCCCTGCCATCAGGCCTGAGCCCTTTGTGCCTCTATTCCATCGTTTTGATTAGTCAGAGCAGCAGGGAGGTGCATGCACAAACACATGCATCGCACCATCCAAGCTGAAATCTTCCCAGCCCAAAAGGATTTTGAAGAGAAACCGCCTCTGGATTTTGTGATTCATGAGTCTTCAAGGGGCACCTTTTGAGATAAACTTAATTAAGCAAGTCATTCTATTAATCAGTTCTAATTACTCATGCAAATCACAAGTGCTCCAGCCTGTGGTTAAGTGAAACCTGATTTGATCCCAGATGCAGCCAGGCTCAGTAAGTCCAGTGGGTATTTGCAGGAACGTGCCTTTACTGATCTTCCTGCTTCTCTCCAGGTACAGTCATGTTCTGGAGACTGTAATGTGAATTGATTAGTTGTCATGGGCCATAATGCTATTACCTTAAACCCTGGGAAAGTGGGAATGGAAATCAAAGGATGGGGCACAGGAACACTTTCTCTCCATCTGTGTGGTATGGACATGCGTTCAGTGGACATGAGAAGGTCAAGGCTGTGGGCATGTGACAGGGAAGGGTAGCCATGTGTGTGAATTCTCTTGTAAGTGTAAAGAGATGTCTACCCTTTTCAGAGCAGAGATCTGCAGAGGCACTTTCCTGGGAGCCAAGGAGCCAGCTTTGTCAAGGGACATGACTCAGAATAGGGGTATGATCCTGTGTGCCTTGGGGCTCCAGTGTGCCACCCTCCATCTCAATCCCACCATGTGAGACAGCTCTGAATAACTCAGTATGAGGCTGGCAGCAGATGTGGACAGCAGGGTAAATGAGGGATTGCTGACTCCACCTTGATTGAGTAACACAGTCATGTTGGTTAAAGGGCTGCTAACGTGGGTTTGTTCTTTTCCTGCCTTTAAAGTGTCAGAAGCATAAATATTCATTAGCATAAGAGTAGTGTTAAGACTTCAAAAAGGCTCTTATTTCACAGAGTCTCAGCTGTGAGACTTAGGCCTTTGATTGCATCAGAGTCGAGAAACTCCTTTTGCTTGGCCTGGGATTTCCCTGGATGTGGGCTGCAGTCCCCATCTCCAGTGGACTACTGCAGGCAGAGAGTGCCAGTGGGGCTGAGGGCTCCATCAGCACAGCTTCATGGCAGAACATGTTCTCTTCAGCAGCTTCATCTGCTAACTTATAATGCATCTTCCCTAACCCGAGCTCAGCGGAGCTCAGCCATTGGCTGAAGATCCCTCACAGGGAAGGCCAGGTTTTTGTCTTTTTTATTACTGTTATTAATTTATTTGCCTGCACGTGTGCTAACTCTACGCGCACACATCCATGTGTATTCTCCCTTTTGCACTTGCTTGCATAACGGGCAAAATGAGCTACAAGCAGATAAAAATTGAAACACAGAAGAGAGCAAATTACAACATGTTCAATTATCTTTTTCAAAATCATTCTTCATCTCTGCTCTACTCAGTGCCTGGTAATGTTCCCTTTGCAATCTGACAAGGGCATTTTTTTTCTTCCTAGTTTTCTCCCATCTCTTGGGTAGCAGGGTGGTCCCAAGGAGCCAAGAGTTGAGGAGGAGTCATGTAGCAGGGCCAAATAGGCAGCATTAACTTGAGGTCCAAAAGACCAACACTGCCTCTATTCAACAACCTGTTCTCTCTTCGTTAATTGGAAATGTTTCTTCATGTTACATGCAGATATTACAGTGGTAAACAATTATTCCCTCCCCACTGTTTTGTTTGGTTTTTTTTGCCAGGGAGGCAGGCAGAGGTAGTTTTGCCTTGTTTACTTCCTTGCTGTTGTTTTGCAAATCTGCCCCCATCCTGCATCCCTCTCCGAGGGCTTTGCTAATTAACGGGCTCCCTCTCCTGGCTCCTCGCAGCAGCCCTGCAAGATAAGAAGGGCTCAGGTCTCCAGGTAGCCCTGTCTGCCTCCAATTCTGCTTCTCCTTTCAAGGACTGTGGACTTGTTGCTTTATTTCTGATTCTTTTGAGCATTGAATTTTAATATTGCTTTCGGATTGACAGCACGGGTGATGAAAGTTTCCTGCGTGTTTACAGGAGAGAGGCTCCTTCCATACCCCTGAAGACAGGCACAAATGAATCACCTTTTGGGTCGAGAGGAGGTTTTGTTCTTTATGGTCTATTTAGCTCTTGGCCTCTCTGCTGAGAAACAGACAGTGATTATAGTGTCAAGTGTGGAAGTAATAGTTCTAATAATGAGGACACCTGTCTGCAGTAAAATAAGATTGCATCAAGACATTTTATGCAGTTCACATGTAACTTAGGATTGACTTTTGGTGATGCCAGCAGGGATTGCATGAGAGGATTGAACAATAAATGCAAGAAATTGCCCATTAAAATTGGAAGAAATTTCTTCAAGTAATGAAACATATTTAAGCGTGTGTATTATAAAGGTGAGATGGTTGAGCAGCTTCCAAGTCATATCATGTCTGGTAAAGAGCCTGATCATCTTCAATCTGAAGAAGGAATATTTTGTGGTTTAAAGTGGAAGCAGAATTTTTCTAATTGTTATTAGTATGGGTGTGGCAGAGTTAATGGGATGTCATGGTATAGATGAGATTAGAGAAGGGCTGTAAGCACTTGTAATGCAAATACCTAAGCAAGACAAAGGATGGCAAGAAGCAATTGTTTTCATCCCTGGTTGTGGGAACACTGTTTTGCCCACAGTTGCCCCAAGACCTGTTGGGAGATCTGGAAATTTAGCCCATCTTTTGGGAATCTTAGCCTAATAATCAACTCTAAATAATGGTTTATTTTGGTTAACATCTGCTTACTTCTTTTTCACTTGTATCTGGCACATTAGTTGTCCTCAGTCATTCTAGCAGGCATGAAGATATTCTTAAGCTATCAGTCCTAAAACCCAAACAAAAGAGCAGTGTATTGATCTTGAAAACCAAAGAGAGCACCTAATGAGATGGAAATTATACTTCTTGGAACTTTGCAAATATTAAACCACTGATCCACAAAGCCAGAGCAAGTAGGACCATCCTTTCATATTGTCTCCAGTTAATATATGGGAAGATAGGGACATAACAGGGCTCTTATTTAACCAGCATCACACACTAAATCAGGGATAACCTTTTTAGAAATTACGCAGTATGAAATAGAGTGTAATTGTTCAAGCTAATAAAATGCAAAATGCAGAAAATCATGGTGTTGCATAAACTGTAGTTGAGATGCTTCAAAGTGACTATCAGCTTCTGGGACTTGCATTTTTTGAGTAGCAGTTCAAAACACTTTAGCAAAAGGCCTGAAAAACGGAGTCCCTAAATCACTAGCCATTTTTGTAAATATAGGCTTAGGGTTTTTTAAATTCACTTCTAATAATTTAAAGTGTCAGCCAGGGAAGTAACATTTGGGTTTAAATTTATGGGACCAACTGAATGTGTGATATAAATCTATATCATTCAACAGTTACCCCAGGAGTGAATCTTGCAGAGATTTGAATCTTGACAGTAGCCCTTTAAAAGAAAAGAAACAGGGAGGTATTGAATTGGAACAACCCAGCATCTCACTTGTGTTTGTCTTTGGTAAACACTGCAATTTATTTAAAGCACATGGAAGGGAGAAAAAATATGGCAAAGTTAAACCCCAACAAATTGTTTTATATTTACAAATGAATTAGATTATTTGCATTTGTTGTGTTTTTGGGTTTCTTTGAAACTGCAAATTAATGAGAAAAAATTATTTCCAAATCTTATTTTACTTAAAGGCGAGTTTAGCGAAGGCAATTTGCATGTAAATCAACATTTACCTGACGTGTGCAATTTCCACAGTTAGATAAACCATAACATGAAACAGATGAAAGACATGGGAACTGTATAAAAATTCTTTGAAAGATAATAGGCGTCAGTTTGCAATAAATATTCATTAAGTGAGAGGGTGCCCTGTTCTCCCTGCGCTGCTCCCCGCACAGCGCTCACCTCTTTCCGACAGCTCCTTCTTACATAGCTTTGCTCTTCTATTTCTTCCTCGTTTAATCTGTCTTCTTTCTTATGATGTAGCATGGGTCACTTTCATTATGGGATGCTCTGTGCATTTCCACCTTCAGTCTGTACTTGGGTGATTCATGATGCAAGCTCGGAAGGAGACAAGTGAAAAAATCAACTGGGAGGTAAGAGCTAGTTCCTGAGCAAAGCCAGCAGTTACTGGGGGCAGTAGGCTACAGGTATAGGGGCCAGCTGTGGCCCTGGTGTGACTCACCTGTCAGCTTTTCATGTGGCACAGCCTCTGCAAGTCAGGCTGGCTGAATGTCCTGTGTGTCCAGCACCCCACCATGTCTGAGGGAGGGCTGGGATGTAGGCAGCTGATGGTGATGGGGAAATGCTTCAGCAGAGGAAGCAAGCTGGGTAATCACTTGGCCTTCCATCCCAGCCCTGTTCCTACCCCTGTCATATTCATGAAAAGCTTTTCCTCAGTGGCTAGTCCTCATCCCTGAGGCAGCAGTGTTGCATTTGCCTGATCCCAACTTATAAAGTCTCGAGCCAGCTTTCTAGGGCACAGAGGCCAATAAAAGGACATCTGAAAAAAGTATGGGCCCGAGGAAACCTCGTGCCAAGTCTTGCCTCAGTAGTGAGGGTCACCCCTTTTATGGTTCTCACATACACGAGTAGCATCAGGGATGTTGCCAGAGATTTTAGAAATCTTTGGGACTTCTGGGAGTAATTGAGCATGCTCATCATTTCATCCAACTATCTCATACTTCATCTGAGATAGACCAGACAATTGTCACACTAAGAATATGGCTGATGTTCTAAAGCCTGCAGTTTTAAAAGCAACAGGTGTGTCACCAGTTGAAAGTTCAAGTTTTCTCATTGCAGTGAATTCAGGCTGCATTTAATTGTATGTGCCTTCTGCTCCAATTATCACTGTGACGTCTGATCGTGTGCCTAGAGAGCCATCAAAAGCTGTGATGTACAGCCACATTGCACACTGGTAATATGTTGGGAAATTACAATAGCAAGAGGATTGCAATGAATCTCTGAGGGCTGTTTCCTGCTCCCCAAAAGAATCTATATCCTCCAATGACTGATCTCGTGCCTGATAGGTGGTATGCTGCTCCTGTGCTGCACTGCAGGATTTTCACAAGAGCAGCAAGCAAATACGTGGCTCAGGTGTGCTTCTTTTCTGAAGCCCATCACTTCATGCCACAGCAGGACTCTGGGCTGATTGGACCTGCTGCTCTGACTATGGGAGTGCAGTTCCTATCACTTTGCTAATTCTGTAAGAGTCATCTATTATCTTTATTTCCTGAATTCCATCTCATTCCACCCTGCTGGCCTGCAGGTCTCCGGGCAGAACATGCCTCTGGGGCTTGGTCTTTCCTTGGGAGCAATCATCATATTTCCTGCTGTTGCCTTGAATTGCAGAGCTCTGTGACCACTTTCATATACAAAGCCAACTTCATTCACTCACACTCTCTATTTACATTTAATATTCCTTAAAAGATTAAAGCAAACAATCCTAATTAAATGTTAACGCACTGTAAGTATCAGCAGCCCATGTTCTGGCCACCTCTATAATCTCATATATGTGGACATAGCAGCTGGATTTAAGGAGGAAATTACTTTTTTGAAATTCTGACAGGAGAAGCACGAATAACTTATCCAGTCATGTCCATTAAACCTACTCTTTGCCCTTGGAGAGATCAGCATGATGGTGGGTGCTCAGGGCTCTAGGACTGGAGTTTTTGTGCTCAGGGTCTTGTGGTTGGTTTGGCACGGGACAGAATCAAGCCTGCAGAGACTCAGAGTGCAAGCCTCCAAACAGTGGGCTGAAGGAGTAAAGAGCAATCCATGTTATTATACAAATGGGTATTAGATGTGGATGGAAGTAGTTATTAAAAAACAAAAAACAAACAGCCATTGCTCTTTAAAGAGATGCTAGCAGATTTGATTGTTTCTCATTTTGCTTTTAATTCCAATACAATAGTATAGATATATTGGTTTCCTTTTTTTTTCCCTCTAAAAAAGGTTTCTCCTGACCCTTGTCAGGCTGTGCCACCACCTTTTCTGTGGTGTTGCTCTAGTTGCTGTACACTGAGTCATTGCTGTAGTCAGTATAAGAACTGAGGAAGGTGTTTCTGCAGTTTCACTCCCTCTGCTGACTACTTCTGCAACGTCACTATTAAAAGATCCTAGAAGGTGATGAGATTTACTAACAGTGCCAGAATATAAGTTGGACAACTCTAATAGAGCTGCCTGCACCTCCTGTGATTTGCCTTTTGTCCTCTACCCCAGACCAACCCCAAGATACAGACATGTAACTTTTGCACCTGCCCATTTTTTTTCACTACTGTCAGTCTGGTATTCCAAATTTTAGTGTTTGTTGGACAATGAGGTGTTTCAGAGACACCTTTTACTTTGAGGTAAAAGGTGCTCCCTGTTCTTGCTTTCTTCTGTGGTACATGGCTTTATTATTCCAGAATTTTTGTTCCCTCCAGTGTTAAAGGTCAGTCTCCTGGAAATAATTTGTTTTCTTTTTATGCACTCACAACAGATGAGATGAAATTATGTTGTTAGTGCAATATTTGTTTCTCTCCAGAAGTTCCCTGTGCACAATGTTTTGGCTCATTCCAATTACGTCAGCATTCAGTGTCTGAGGAGATGGGTGATGCTATCCACTTGGCTAATGAGAGCATTTAAACTTGTTTAGGATCCAAAACAGTAGGCTGTCCTTCATGTGGTTCAGTTCCAGTATGTCTCCAGTGAACTATTGATTCCCAGTCAAGTTGCAGATCCAGAAGCAGTGAAGTATCAGCCATAAAAATATAAAAATAATTGCAAGCCACTTCCATATTGAATGGTTGTTGAGGGTAAACAAGGTGGCAACAGAAGCACTTTTCTGCTTTCAGGAAGGCAACTTCTTATGTGAGTTTCCTACGTTGAGGTCGTAATCTAAATCTTCTATCATTATGCTGGAGATGATGATTATTTTCTTTGTTTGGTTGGATTCTACTCACCTGGAAGCTCCAGAAAAGGTCTCCCGAATTTGTTCAGTTCTGCTCTTTGCAGTGTTCTGAGTATTGTTAAAAGATCTGTTCTCAACCTAGAGAAAAGAGTCTCTCTGTAGTCTCTTGGACATGTCATCAGAGTTGTAGATGTACATGAATAAATGATGCCACCTACTAGTGGCTGACCCCACAGAGCAGGTGAGAATCTACTCCAGATATTAAATATGAAATAACTTTCTTATCAACTGCTTGGTTAGTTGGCAAGGGCCTGTGGATTCACAGCTGCTGTCTCAATATCCTAATTCCAGTTTTCCAGATATGTCTGTGTCCTTGTAGACAACAAACTGGATATTGTTGCCAAGGTAAATAGAAATGAGTTTGAAGAAGAATAAAAGCTGTGCCTCTTGGGTGCAAAACAAGGTTTGCTCAACTTCCCCATGGTAACACTTAGATCCTGAAGTACTAAAAATACTGTATTCATTGTACTGAATGGCTCTTTGCTGGACCTTATCCAGGGCTGCTTCAGGAAGGGTGAGAAGTTCCCCTATGGCTTTGTTTTAGAAGGCTTACAAGGCAAACTCTCAAGTCACCTTCGTTCATGTCAAGTTCCTGTAGTAGAAGAAAACAATACGAAACAGAAGCTCCAGTTATAGCTTTTGTTTAAGAGGTTGCTGTCAAGCCCTTTAAGTACAAATACCAAACATGTCTTCAAAGTTCTGAATTCTCCTGAGGACCATGCTCTATATTCCACTACAGTACTCTTGTTTTTTAAAACCAGTCCTCTGGTATTTAGTAATCTGAAGGAAGTACAAGGCCCTTTCAAATAGAGATAAAAAAACCTGTGTATAGTTGATAGCATGGAAACCTGGTCCAGTATTTGGGGCAGCATCTTAATTTTGTGAGGTCTGCATTCAAATCCCCAGTGCACATGCTGGATGGGTTTTTTTCACAGCAATTCACATGCATGCTAATTTTTCCATGCCTCAGTTCCTCATCTATAAAACGGGGTGATAGGTTTGTGAGGATAAATGCTTGAAGTGTTCCCATCCTGAGATCACAAAGTCGTAAGCAAGCAACTAAAATTCTCCTGAGCAGAAGTCAAGGTTTCACATCAATTCCCATGTTCTTTGCTGATGCTGAATATTCAGGTGGTTAAAGTTAAGTACTTGCATACTGCTATCAAGTTTTGATTAATGTAAAAATATATACTTGCAAACGGCAACAGAATTTGGAAGAAGCAGTATTTCATGTCTTTTAGATCAGCCAGTTAGGAGACAGAAGCTGTGTTGTGTGACTCGGGTGAGCATTGCAAATTATTCCCAAGTACTGAATAGTTAACTGGATGTTCACTGCCACCAGCTCAAGAAAGGCACAGGAGGTATGTTTTGGTCACACTGGAGGAAAACACTATTTCTGACTTATTTGATTAGGTCAAAACCAAAATTATGGAGTGTGGCTTGATGAGCTGAGGAGATGACCTTGATCATTTCATGCAAAGGTTGTATAACACTTTCTGATAAGTCCAAAGAGAAGCATAAGTCCTTGTCTTTTTCTGTGCAGTTTACAAACCAATGCAACTGAAAAGACTGTTTCACATTACAGTTCATTCAATAGGTGAAAACAGTACCCTTGGAAGTGGTACTTATACAACATATTAAATACACTTTTACTGCATTTAATAAATTTTTAATTTTCACAATAACTAATATTTTTCAAAGCCTTGCCATAGAAGTTCTATGATTGTGGTATAATTGCAGGTTTCTTATGTTTGAAACGAAAAAGATTCTTCTTGTTCTTCTTGTAGTTGTGAAAAATAACTTAAAAGCATGACTCATAAAATACTCAAAACCTAAATCTGAAATCAGGAAGAAGTTACGTGTGTTCAAATCTCATGGTCTTTAAGCTAATCTTGAGAATTTTAAGATTTAGCTGATTATTTTTGACTGTTTCGAGATGATGATTCTGTAGGCGAATGTTGAAGTCTTGCCTGGTTCCATTGCACCTGTTAAGCTCCATGGATGTATGCTGTGGTAGCTGAAGTTGTGATGGTGAAGTTCATATTATTATTGAATGTATGATATTTTCACCACTTCACTGGGGAGCCATATCTTTTTTAAAACAGATTTGAATGAAATGCTTAGGGTGTCTATACCCACAGAATATTCATACTGTCTTAAAAGACAGTATGTATCTAAAGATTGCTCTGGGATTGGGAATCACAGCCAAGGGGCGAATATTAACATATCTTTGAACCTTATGAACCTCCTGAGAAATGTTATAGCACTAACATTCAGTATCCACCAAATTATTGAGAATTACATGACACCTATCAGTCACTTTGATGTTCATGGGACCTGAGCAGTCTGTATCTGACTCACCTCCTGCCTCGTGACCAGTCTACCCTTGTGCAAAGTGATCCTCTCTTCCAGGCTTTCCTTGCTGATTGCAGTATATCTTGGGGTTTTTTTCATGAGTAAGCTTCCATGCTACTTTTATTCCCTTACATGAAGCTACTTCAGCCTGGATTCTCTGCTCCTGTGTTTGTTTCCTTCTTTAATCAACAATTATGCAGCCCATGCTAGCCACAAGAGTCCCAGCAACATGACTAACTCCAGTCACCTCGGGGTGAAGGAGCCAGCTGAGCCATTCCAGCAGAGTGGAAAGGGGTTGCCAATACAGAAGATGGGACCAGCCATGTTGAGTTGAACCCTCTGATTAACTCCAGTCACCTTGAGATGCTTGTCCCCATCTTTTGTATTGGCAACCCTTTTCCACTCCACTGGAGTGGTTCAGCTGGTTCCTCTTCCTTGTTGCCCACGTTATGGCATCATAAAGCAGCCTGCAGTTTGCACAGCCAGGTACCCCCAGATGAGTGCAGCACTGATCTCTTCTTGGTGATTTTGTTACATGGAAGTGCTTTCTTGCTTTCAGCATTGAGAAAATTGTATGAATTAGCTTAAGGCAAAGTCACTCGTTCTGTAACGTGCAGAGACAGTCAGTTTATTTTTTTGCAGGAGTCAAATTTATGTCCCCACCCATGTGGCATTGTCATTTTTCTCCTGTAGAGAGGTTCTTGGTAATTTATTAGTGGTAGTCACAAAGGGTTTTTTAACCTACTTGAGATTTATTTAAATCTTCATATTTCACTTTGGAAAGAATCCAACTGATTAAAATCCACAATATTTTCAGTCACAAAAGTTTTGACAGCATAAATGTAATTTTTGCATTTTTTTTATATCATTAAACTGTTCTACTCTATGCTAATGCTTAGTAAAGAGGGTTATTAGCACCGAGGGCGAACCTTAAAAGGGTTGGAGGTTTGATTCATCTATGAAGCACCGACAAATTTGGATTAATTATTCAAATCTAATTCAAACCTCTCGAGTCTGAAAATTGGGCTGGAAGTCTCAAGAGAGCAGGTTAGCTGGTGGGATTTCCGGGGCTGTCTGCCTGGCTTTCTGATGAGCCTTCATAACCAGTAAAACCATTTTAATGTATCACCTTTCTCAATTATGTATGTGTTTTAGATTTGGCATCATTTGTGTGCGGCTGCTGCTTGAGCTTTTCAGTATGAGCAAGAAATGTTGACCTATCACTGTTGTCCCTTTGCTTTGGTACAGTGCCTGGCACCTCTGTGGCATCACGAGTCAGGAGCTTTTAACAGCAGAGAACAAACTTTAGAAAGAGATACCCACAACCATGTTTCTTATATTGTCAGAAGTGTAAATTGCCCCAAGTATTCTGAGCTACATTTTTTTGTCAGGGAGTAATTCTACTGTAAAAAAAAGTTAGCATTTATTTAGCCTGACAAATAGCTTTCAGTTTCCTAAAGCTCACCATTTAAAACTGTGTACCTACTTAATATTTGATCTTAAATCTACTTCCAGTTAAGTCCCCTGATGATTAGATGTTCTAGGCCAGTAAGAAATAGTCTTGTGTCTGGGTAGAAATCTATAGCCTGTCAAGACAAAAATGATGCTTTAAGGGACAAGCACTGAGTCTAGCTTTATGTTTACAGAGCAGCTAGCACAGCAGGGTTCCTGGCTTGATTTGAGACCTCTAGGAACTGCAAGATAAATATCAAATGATAACTCCTCCTGCAGAGGACTACAGATTTTCAAGGAACACCAAGGAATTTTAATTTTATGACCCCAAAAGGAATAGCATAGACTTCTCTCTCCATATAATGGGCAGGGATGGTTGGCTTTCTTACTCAGTGACAGGCCAGCAGGCAGTGCTGACCCCTGTGTCTGACCTGTTATCAAAATTCCTCTAGCTTCTTGGGTACCCTGATTTCAGAGTAGTTAAAAGAAGGTTCAATGGCACTTCAGAGAAGGTAGGACATTCATACCTGTTTCTGGGATGCAGGCACAAAGTGTCACAGCTTATGGGCTTTGCAATAAAAGGCAATTAATTATCACCTTCATGACCTCCTTTGCTATCAAATCACTGCTCAAATGATTTTACTACCATTTATAATAAGGTCAGATCCTGACTATTTTATCCAGTGATTTCAGTGAAAGGTGATAGGTGCTCAGCACATTAGAAAAACTTGTCTTTTATGCTTGTGCCACCTGACTTCAGGGATCTGCATTTATACATGTATATGCATTTTTATACTGTTCCTCTGCTCTTGCCTGCATGTCATTTGGGAAATTTGGTGCTAATGTAATCCAGTGAAAATAAAGCTCAGAATGTATCAGTACGTTCTGACATGCTTTGTGGCTGGAGATCTGAGTTAAACGTTGTTTTTGTGCTCTCAAGCACTTCTGGAAATCAGAAGGAAGTTGGTTTGTCTTCTCTTTTTCAAGAGAATGAACTATCGAGCCACCCCCATGATCTAAAATGCTTGGGCAGACATCACTCTGCTGGCAGTTACAGTCAAAAACATTTTGTAAAGCAGAAATTTTTAACATGTAAGGCCCACCACAGTGATGAGGTGTAGGTCTGGAAAGGACTCCTTTCTTCTGCCCTCTCCTTTTCCTGGAGAAGAAAACAGTGGCAGCAAGGCCTGGAGCAGCTGCCCCTTCTCCTTTCCACTGGGTTTCAGTGCTGGGTCCCAGCTCTGTGGAGCTCTGCACCCTGGAGATTCTTTTGCTACAGTGCTGCTCCTACTTCCCTCAAGTCTCGAGAGCCAAGAGTCAGGAGGAGAGCAGACAGGCAGACTGGGCCACCCTGTTTCTTCTCCTGAGCAGTCATTGCCTCTCACCAATGGGCAAGACAACTTTCTGGTGCTGTCACAGACACTTCTGATGTCTTCAGAGATGTCAACAAAATGCAGCTCCCATAATCACTCTTGCACCTTGCTCAGTCCCCACAGCTGCTAGTGACTCACACCAGTAAGATCTGAATCCACCTCTCCAGTTCCTTGGGTTGCTATGAGGAAGGGGAGGAGAGGGAAAAGAAGCCCTGGCAAGCCCAGATTGGAAAGATGTGGATTCAGTGTTGAATTAAGGGAGGAGAGAAGGAATAAAAGATCAGGGCAGGATCAGATGTAGATGTCTGGTGAAGGCAGAGAAGGCAGAAGAAAATAATGCTTTCCAAAAGGAATAGGAACCAAGTCTAAAGAATTTTGTGTTGTCAATGGTATTTTGCCTGTGTCTGTATCTGAAACAAATAAGGAAACCAGAGAGAGAGAAACCAACCCAACAAACAAACAAAAAAAAACCCACCCAAATGTAAAACAACCTAAAAAACCCTAAAACCAAACTCTAAAAACATGTGTATCCTCATTAAAATAAAGGAAGCCTCCAAGCTTCCAAAGAATGGCTGGAGGGGTCTAATATTTACAAGTGAGGGTGCAAAAAAAGCAAACTATGCTATCTCTGTTGTACCAATGCTCATTTTAACTACAGGCAAAACATAAGGAGAAATCAAAATTGCTCACTTTTTCACCTTACTGAATTAGGGTCTGAAGGCAATATCCTGTTCTTGGTTCAGTCTTCTGGCTTCTATACTGCCTTTGTGCTTCAAGGTCTAGTTGGTTGGTTTGGAAAGGAACAGACGTGCCCTGTTGGCTGTCCTTTGCCTGAGTTCCATCTTTTGCTGAGGAAGGACATTCTGGGTCCACAGCTCCTTAGGCAATTAGCAGTTAAAGAATTAACTTGTACTTTAAGAAAGGACAAGTCTCTTGTCTCCTCTTGTCTAAGGAACAACCTTGATTTAAGGATGACTTAAGTCTCAGCTTTTACATCCTTATACACTCCAGACCCAAGGTGTCCAGCAAAACTTTTTTTTTTTTTCCTCAGCTAAATTGTGCTGCCTATCTGTCTCAGGTTTTCTCAGCTCTTCCAACTGCACTTGGTGGCATTAGCAAGGGCTGGCTGGGAGGGGAGAACTCCTTCCCTGGGGAATATGCATTCTTCCTTCAAAGGAGTTCTCAGGTTGGGGTTTAGGATGGATTTGTTTGGTTTTCCATATTCTGTGTTCCTGAGTTGTGGTAGTAGCCTCACTAACAGCTGCCAGCCCCCTCAATAGAGAAACAGGCAGAGCAACCAGAACACAAACAATCCACGAAAGAAAAATCAAAATGCATTCAGAGAAACATGCTACTTCAAAGGGAAGGATGGAAGTCCCCCTGGAGCTCATTACTGTAGTCAGTGGAGGGGAGGGATAAGGGAGAGCATGGAGTGGGAAACTGTATCCTCTTCTAGCAACTGCAATGAATGTCACAGCCTATGAATAACTTCCCATCTTTTTCCATGGGTCCACAGATCCTGGTCTCCTCTTCATCTTAACACCTCAGTTTCCTCAAAGATGGGCTGGGCCAGATGTACTGGGGAAAGATGCTTGTTGTCAGGCACACTTACATTAATACACCTCCAAGTATCCTTTCTGTAGACCACCTTGATTGTAGTAGCTCTTGCCAGTGCCTTGTGGGCACACTGGAAGCCTCACCTCCAGGAAGTGAGACTAGTAGCTGTGGCTTGTTTGCTTCTGAGTCTTCCTTGGGGCTACGAGCCTGGGAGATGAGTGAAATCTGACTGTGGCTGTAGATGGTGTGCCCTTTGCATTTGGGAATTGGTTTATATGAGACCTGTCAAATTAATTTCAGATAAACTATTATACTGGAATAGTAGTTTTTCTGTGAATTCCTTTATCTAGTGAGTTCATGGCTTCCCCTGCAAAAAATAGAATCTATTCTGAAGTTATCTGCATTTTTAAAAACTCTGCAGGTTCTTGCTTTGTAACTTTTGTCACTTCAGTCTGTCCAGCAAGTAAGTCTTGTCACTTCAGTCTGTCCAGCAAGTCTGGACAGCTCAAAAAGAAAGTGAGAGTAAGGCAAGCAAGTAATGGATCACCTCACAAAAATTTGTCCTAATTCTGCAATTCTTACTGAGGTAGACATCTCACAGTATGCAGAGGTAATTTCACCCATGTGAGGAATATGTGATGGAGGGATATGCATTTTTATGTCATATATGAAGGAGGGAAGGCTTGCAGAAAGATACACTGTGCATGGATTTTGTGCCAGCACTGCAGCGTGTTCTCTTCCTTCTTCTCTGCTTGCCTACTACACTATACAGAGCTGTCTGTGAGTAGGGTGATGAAATGCTAGAATAAGATGCCATGGAGAGGGAGAGCCAACGGTGGCATTGTACACAGCTTTTTTTTTTTTCTTACTGAGGGAGTGTTAATGGAGAGCATCCGAGCTACTACCCGCAGAACTGTGAGAGCTGGGAAGACCTGTGACAGCGAAGGGAGTGTTTGTAGCACTCTGCATAGATTGTCTGGTGCTGGGAGAGCAAGAGATTGATAGCAGGGAAAGGTTCTGTGATCTTGCACGTCTTGTGTGGTGTGCTGAGGTGGTGATAACCGGGCTGGTACATTTGAGCCTGTCCTCAGAGCTAGAGGGAAGATTGCACGTGTGATAATGCACATAGATGCGGAGTGGGAAGGATGCTGTGAGCAGTCAGTGGCTGCATACAATGAACAGCAGTGAGAGTGATGCTGTGTGTTGGTGGAGAGAGTACAACAGAGCCAGCTGACGTTTCAAGCTTTCCAAAAGCATTCCCTTGACTTTGATCGTTCACTGCTCATTCTCCCCATACGCAGGCAAGACCCACTGATCTGGGAAACTATTGCAGCTGTTGCTCTAAGCCTCCAGAAGGATCTAAAAAGCTAATTGCAACAGCCAAACCAGCTGTTAGAATGAGGACTACATTCTCAGTCCTCAGATCCCAGCATGTCCCTGTGGGATGGAGTTTCTTCTTTAGCTCCAGGAGGCTGAGGAGAAGCATCTGGGTTCTTCGCTGAACCTGCATTAACTAGGTTGGGAGAGACTTTTCTGCCAATCAGGAGACTAAAAACTAAATAGCTGCTGTCATTTTAGGCCAGAGTGTGGAAGCATTTACAAGGGACAGGGCTGCTGTATTCACTCAATGTATAGTGCAGTTTGCCTTTCTGTTTCTTTTAACTGTTTCCTTTGTCAATTCAGTAGACACTGACTGGCCCGAAGCCCTGTGCTGTAGGTTGTGCTATAGCTATGAACTTTGCCAGGAGAATGGCATTTTAGCTCCCACCTTCCCTTTCCAATACATCTGGAGTATTGTGTCCAGTTCTGGTCCCCTCAGTTCAAGAGGGACAGGGAAATACTAGAGAGAGTCCAATGGAGGGCTACGAAGATGATGACGGGACTGGCACTTCTCTCTGATGAGGAAAGGGTTGAGAGCCAGGGGGCTGTTTAGCCTGGAGAATGCTGAGAGGGGATCTTAGTAATGTTTATAAATATCTGAAGGGTGGGTGTCAAGTAGAAGGGATCAGTCTCTTTTCAGTGGTGCCCTGGGATAGGATGAGAGGTAATGGTAGCATAGAAAGCTTCATCTCAACATGAGGAAAAACTTATTTCCTATGAGAATGACAGAGTTTGGAACAGGCTGCCCAGAGGGGTTGTGGAGTCTCCTCTAGAGACTTGCAAGACTGTCCTGAATCTGTTCCTGTGTCACCTGCCCCAGCTGTTCCTGCATTGGCAGGCGCTGGATTCGATGATCTCCAGAGGTCCCTTCTTACCCCTACCATTCTATGATTCTATATAAGCAGAAAGATCTCATAGGGTAGTAGCCATAATAGTGGGAACTCCCTCACCTACATTTGCCTTAAACTGTGAGCTTGTGTCTTTTCATTTAATTCCTTCCATGTGTGATAATCTGGAAGGAATTTCCCACATTCCACCTGATACAGGGAAAGGTTTTTCCTTCACAGGGCAGGGCAAGAATGGTGAGCTAAGGACAGCAACAGTACTGTGTACAACCCCCTCTGACAACCAGGCAGTCTCATGCAGTTGCTAGATACCAGCTGTGGTAGCAGGCCTGGCTCTAAAACCTAATTAATAAACTCACTTGGACTCAGCCCTTTTTGGAAGCACTGGAGGGTCTCCTGCACACTTCCTAGTATGATCCACTTACTTAAATTATCCATTTTTTTCCTTGTCCTGTAGGGACATCCCTGTTATCTTCCCTCCCTATTATCCAAGATAATAGAGAGCTGACTTGCACTAATGCAGTCACATTGGCTCCACTGTGTCTGAATGATTCCTGTGTGATTGACATTTTGTGTCTGTCTGAAGCTTCCTTCTCCATCAACACTTCTTTCATCAGTAGGCAGGACAGAATCCTAGAGCGCAAGAAGAAAAGTGTTTCACTATGGCAAACAGAAGGAGATGCAAATTATACAAATGGATAGGACACTTGGATGATCAATTCTGTGTGTTCATGTGACTTAACTGTGGATCAAAGTCTCATGGGACCTGGGGGTCCCAGATGCAAGCATATGGGTTTCCTCAGCTATCTGGACCTGTAAAAGTGCAGATAAGCAAAGAAGGGAGAGCACACATCCCAAGTGTTTTCACATCTGCTACTAGGCAAAAGCAACTGGCAATGACAAATGGATTTAATCCCAAACCATCGTGACTCCAGTGTGGTGGTTCTTTTCAATATTTGGAAATTCTGGCCCATATCAAACAAAGCAATTGTGAAGATTTAGACTGTTCATATTTTTGTGAGTCAGGATTTTCCTTCTTATTGTATTTCTAGCCCAATAAGCAGCTCTGCAAGACTGGGGAGAAGACCAGATTGGTAGTTTGGTTTTGCTAACTCAGTGAAGATTGGGTATTAATTTCACTGAAAATCTAGTTTATCATCTGAGTTGATACTCTTGAGGTTCATTACATGCCACTGAGGTTCATCTCGGCACAGTGATAACACGGCCTTTGTGCTGTAGGTGGACTGATGTGAGAAAGAGAACAGGCTCTGTGTTCTTCTACACACCTACTTCAAAGTAAAATCTGTGAATAGCTTCAGTGTTGAAGAGAGGGTAAGCCAAAAGCCCTCTGTGGTTTGCAGAGCCTAAGGACCTTTAATCAGGCTGTTTGCTTTGCCTTGGTATCCAGAGAAACACGAGCAACAGCCAATCTACAATGAATATTGCTGTAGGTGGAGATTCTCAGTGAAGCTGAAAATGGAGTGAAATGCTCAATCCCTTATCTGGCATAAATCAAAATCCTGTTTGTCACAGGTACACTGGGTCTTGCTGCAGACCTGGTGGTCTGAAATGTGTTACAAACTTAATACAATTCCTATTCAACAAACATTTTGTCACTAGATTTTCATCAGTAATGCTATAACTTCAGTTCTTGGGCCTTTGGCTGTTTCAAGGGTTTTTAGCTTTGACTGTTTCTTTGCATTCTTTGAGTGTTTTGGGACACTTACCTTTGTGCTGTGGCACCTGCTGCCTAAGTGGCAGCAATATGAGTGGATGGCAGAAACTTTAAAAAAATAGAAAGTGAATTATGCACTTTTCAGAACTAATCTTCAGACACTCGATCTGTGCTAAAATGCATGAGGCCTTGGGGATTTGTGGTCATTTGCATGAATAAGAACTTCACAAATAACAGGGGAGTGAACTTACTGATCTTATTCACCAATCTTTTATATATATGAGAGATCTGACTGGCTCTAGTTTTCTGAAAGAGTTAGGTGGTGGGTCATTTTTTTCTGATCTACAAAGAATAGAGCATGTGGGAAAGGAAAAAATGAACCATGATATTTGCAGCACTCCCACATCCCTCAGTATTCTTCAACTTCTATAGATTTTCAGTAAATTATCATAACTACATTATCCAAGATTTCTTGCAGTTGTTTTCCCTTCCAAAGTTGATGTGACTGAGAGGGAATGTGAATGCAACAGCTTAAAAAGAAGAAGGGAGGAAATTACCATATTTAATATTGTTTATACAGAAACTGGCACACTTTATGGAGCATCATCTGATTAACTCATTTCCAGCCTTTCAGCGAGTGTGCATGTGTGATGGCAGGGGGAATTAAAAGTTAGGCCATGTTTTTTCCTGGCATGAGGAACTGTTGTTGTAACACTTGTGTGGCTGGCAGCATGAGACATAATATTACCTAGAAGAAAACCTTTAAGTGTTGGATTAATTTCCCACCATCTGCATTCTTTCTGTTCTGGAAATCTAGCTCTAGAGAGAAAGGCTGGGGGAACAGATCTGAGTATCTAGCAATTAGGCTTAGAAAAAGGAAAAATGTTTTCAGGGACTCCTTTCTAGTCAGCTGTTTGGTGGCTGAAAGTCTTAGTCAACTAAAGAACCAACTTTTGCTTAAATGGCCTGAAAAGACTGGAAGAGAGGAACAGTGTCTTATCTCAGAGGTGCTGCCAGTTGCAAGTAGGGATGTGTTGTTGGTTGCTAGCAGATGAGAGGGGAATGCCAAGCTCTAAGAAAGCATACAAAGAAATTGATCTAGAAGTTGCCTGAACGTGACATGCTCAAAAGGGGTAGTGTTGGGTAGGGATGAAATCTCACCATGAACCAGCTGTAGATATAGGGGGAGGAAATCATGAATGGCAGCAGAATAAAATATAAAGCCTGGAAGGAGGAGGGAGCAGCAGAAGGAAGAGGTGAATGTCAGGCACCTGTCATTTCTTATTTGGCTGCTGCTTGCATCAGCAGTGAACCATGGAGAGCAAAATCCTCAGGGGAGCAGATAAGTTGCCAAATATTCAAGTGTAACTGCCTTGCACAGAGCCCAGAAAGGATGGCCCTGTCTAGGCTGCCACCTTGCCAGGCAAAGCAGAAAGGGTCCTTCCCAGCCTACAGTGTGAGGGGAAGGTGGAGTAACTGCTGGTGGGACCTCTGTCTTCTGTAACAAGCCTCTGTTTCTGTTATTTTCTTCTAGGTAAGTGCATAGTGCTCATGGGTGGTTCTAAGGTGTTCTGGCAGATGCTGCCCTGGGATCTCTCTGGCTTCTTTAAAGAGGAGGAAAACCCAGCACTCTGAAATGGTACCATCAAAACCTGTGAAGCAGATATGCCAGTGATTACTAAGGACTTCTTATCTTCTGTACTTCTTATTCTTCTGTACTTCCATCTGTAAATATGGCATTTGCATTTAGCAATAACCTATAGCCAACTAGAAATACACCCACTGTCTGCCACAGCCTGAGACTGCCAGCCCCAGTCCCAGGTGGCAACAGCCCCCTGGATGCCATAGGGCATCTTGCATGCCATGTCCTGCATGCTGTTGTCTGCCTCCTATTGGTTCTGGTCCTGTGGGTGTTCCCAGAGGGCTGGTAGATATTTTCTAGAAGAACAGCTTAAATACCACCCCAAAAGTATTGTGACCTTTGTTGCTCTTTTTGTCTTCGGGCACTCTCAGATATTTGGACGCTGCAGAAATCCATCCAGTTACATTTCATAGCTTGCCACATCGAGTGCAGGGAGCTCCCTGGATGTGGTTTTCTTCCTCAAATTCTCTTCCTCTGGCTGACTTCTGATTCACCCAGTGGGGGACTGTTGTGAGAACATAGTGACAACTGAGAAAAAGAAAATTCACAATAGTACTTGGGGCAAAGCTGCTTGACAGTGAGATGAATTGAGCTTCTCAAGGGAAGTGCTGGGAACTCTATTGTTCGAGATGTTTAAAATTCCCCAGGTCAGAAATTGTAGGCAACAGTCCTGTGCTGGCAAATGGACATGCTGGTGGAGATGATGGGTCTTTCTCCACCCTGACAGCTTTTATTTATTATTATTATTTATTATTTTATTAGCTTCAGACCGTTGACTTCACCTCTAGTTCAGTTTTGTTCTATAAACTATACGGTCTGTAATAAGCATGGTACTAAATGATACGCTTTTGTGCTGATGTGGTGCTTGTTTGTTTCCCAGTGGAGCAAGGTGATATAAGCACATACATTAAATATATTTATGACAAATATCTCATCTATTACTTTTATTTAGAGTGGTTTTGAAGTAGAGCAGAATCTGCTGGAAAACAAACATCTTTCTAAAGGCAGACAGCAAATCCAAAAATATATCTGCATTCTTTTTTTTTTTCTTTTCTTTTTTTTCTTTTTTTTTCAAAGACAGCTACAAAGCTGCAAGGGAGAAAGAGAGTTCACCACTTTTCTTTTAAACAGTCAGCATAATAGATCCTGGCTCATCTTTGCTTGCTGGGGGAGATGCATCTCTCTTTTTCTAAGAACTAGAGCAGAGACAACACAGTAAGCTGAAAACATAGACTGTGTCTGTTCTTCATCCTGAGTTGGAACAGCTTCCCTGATCTGGAAAACATTGTGGGTCTATTTTGTCAGATGTTTAATGCCTTATGGTCAGCAAAGCAATTATACATTGAAGCACATGGCTATCATAGCGTGCTTTTGTACATGGAAAGCCCCTCCTCTAGTAAAGAGAGGAAAGAAGATGGTCAGAGGGCAGGGAAAACCCTGTTGGGAGGGAAAGAAAGGTAACATTTTTGTGCCATAGAAAGACTGTACCAATGTATGTCACTTGGGAGTTGCAGCACTGTGGGAAATGTCAAGTCCTCACATGTGCTTTTGGGCAGTATGTCTGTGAAGTGCTTCATGAAAGAAAAACGATGCTCACATTAGATAATAATGTCAAATAACCTAACAGATTCTCTCTTGAGGTTGAGTGCCTCACATCTTGTCAAGTCTGTTGCTTCTTTTGTCCAGACTTACTTCAGGTAATAGTCTTTCCTCCAGCTTTTTAATCTTTACTGGTGTCCATCATTTCTGTGGGATCATTAGGTTTTTGTGGTTGTCCTTGTCTCAGAGATAGGTTTCAGTGGGACTTAGCCCAGGTTTAACTGGGCTTATAGGGCTTAGCCAGATAAAATACAGCTGTGGTGTCCTATGAAACTGAAATACATAAGGAAGAAATGCTTTTCAGGTATTTTATTTCTTCCCATAAATAATATATTACCTTTATTATAAGTAATCTTATTATGCTTGTCTTTTATTTCCTTTTCAGTTACATTAACCAGAGTTTGTTTTTAATTTTTAAATGCCAAAAAGTTACTGCTATTGGGAAATTGTTAGAACACCTTAAGGACCTTTTAAAGGGTGTTCAGTTTTCATTTTTTTATTTTTATCCTTTTCAGACAGATCTTTATTTTCTTCTGTTGTGGTCTTTCTGAACTGGATCTATGGTTTGGTTAGCTGAATTCAGTCCCCTACAGACTCTAATTACCAGGTTTGGGGGGAATCCTAGGGCTGCAGAGAGCCCTTTATTCTGCTCTGTAACCTGCAGGATGGTAGTTGGCATAATGGTTTGTATCCACATAGTATGGTCTGCTGACACTGTGTCTAATAGTGACCTTTTTTTAGTGAACTGAATTTGACATATGGTGTTCATGTATCCTGTTTGCCTTTGGTTTCTTCTCCCTTCTGTACCTCCCTTCATTCTGCACTGTACCATCTCAGGGTGCACATCCCCTGGGCTCTCCAGTGTCTTGCTGAGGCTATAGAAGAGACTTGCCAGATTCTCCCCAATGCACTGAAACAAACATCATTAGGTAGCCTAGTGATGGTGATTCTTACATCTGATGATGATGTACCCTGCAAGCAAAGCAAACAAGAGTCAGGGCTGTGAAGAAGCAGTGGTGTGCCATGCTGAGAGGTCAGATAAGAAGGTCATGAAATATCTTAGAAAAATGTGAACATTTATATACAATAGTAAGACCCTGGGGCTACAGCCATGTTTGAAAAATTATTCCAAATTTGCTCACAAAAAGAATGAGAGTATGGAGGCTATTGAGCTTTCTCTCTTTATTCCCTTGATTCCCTTATTCTCCACCAATTCATTTGTTTATTCTCCTTCTCTGGCATTCTTCTTTGCTTTCACATTCTGTTCTTTCTCTGATCTTCTGCCTTGAATGCTAAATGATTCCTCCATGTCCCACATACTTCTTCTGTGTGTTTGCAATTTTTCTTAATTTATAATAAAGCTGGTGCCTGATTGTCTTTGAAAGTGGATTCTAGCTGGGTTATTTATCAGCTATGTAGATTGCATTTCCTTAATCTAGTTAGCTATTTGGTATATAAAGACATACTGCATGCAGTCAGTGGATAATGCAGTTATAAACTATGCTGCATAGAATTTCCATTTCTTGTCTGCTGTTCTGGGAGCTGATGTGAAAAATTTCATCCAGATCCAGTGGCTTTTGCTGTTGCTATTTTCTCTTGAGTGTACCAGGCCCTCTTTTTTTCCATGTCACTTTCTGGTTCCTAGTGCTCATCTCCACAGATTGATGTAGTCAAATCTACTGCTGTGTGGATTTGTTTTCATGGATCCTCATCAAGCCCCTAAACTGAGTGTAATGTTTCTGAGATCAATGGGCTACTAGCATTGGCAGGTTGGACTGCTTATATTGACTGAGTGCAGCGTGGTCTCTGTTGTACCCCAAATTGTATCAGCAGGGGCCTCTTCTAGCACCTCTGAACTGAATTTCATTTGGCAGTCACAATCAAACTGGTATAATAATATTTGTAAATTAGAAATTGACATGAACCTGACATTGGTTTTGCTTAGGGTTAAATACAGTAGTTTATTGAGCTCCAAGATCATGTGGAGATCATAGGAGGAAAAAGTGTTTTGGGCTTCTTGCTACACAGCAGTCAGTTTTGTCCAGTGCTGTCAACGTTACCAATATAATGGGCTCAATATGGGTCAGAAAGGAATCTAGACAGTGGCACAGCATTGGAGGTTTTACAGGTCCCTAGAGATCAAGATGTCTTGAAACACTGGCAAGTCTTATCTGACAGATGACATGCTGTCTTTAAAGAGCCTGTCTGCAGGGCTCTGTGTCAGCTGGTGGAACAAATCCACTCAGCAGTTCTCTCTTGGTGCTGCCCTTTCATCTGGAGACACAGCAACTGTTGAATCTCCAAATGCCCACCGTGGTGCAGTTTGAGTAACGGGGAAAAGGGACCAGAGGAACAAGAGGACCTTTAATAAAAAGATGCTAAATTGAGGAGAGGGAGGGTCATTCATGGCTTCTGGGCATGGGTCCAGATGAACATGCGTAGGTGGAGCGGAATGTAAATGTGTCTGTGTAGGCAGAGCAATGATCTGGATCTGAGATGATTTGGAGGAGGTGTGTCACGGTAATTAAACACAGGGCGTGTATTTGCTGGGAGCTGACTTTGATCTTGGAATGGGACTTCTGTGTGAAATGAGTTTTCTAGGTCTTGGTCTATTTCCAGTTGAGTGACTCCTGCATGAAACAACAAAGGAGGCTTGAGTTCAGCCTGCTTTGTGGGTGAGTGTCAGCCTGTGTCCTCAATTTGGGTTGGATTTACCTGGGACTCAGGATGTGCCAGAAAGCAAAACCATGAAAGAATGTTGGAACAAACCTAGAACTTGAGGATATGCATAATTCACTGTATGAAGACATTATCTGCTGCTTTCACTTTCAAGATGAAGTTCCTTTCAGAAATTTATTTGTGTAGTTCTGCATAGTTTTTTTGACATGTATGACATGTCAAAACTGACATTGGTTTCTGGGATGGGAAGAGCTGGTATCTCTTCCCACAAACATAGGTAAAAAAAACCCCAAACCTTTAGTTTAGACATCTAATGCCTCCCGGTGCACACAAAGCTTTCTGCTCACAGATACAACACATGACTCAGTCAAGTGCTAAGAGGATAACACAGACCTCTAAGACTATTTTTGGGAAAGCTGTGAAGTTTTCCAGTACTTCTCTGAGCTTCATGTAACGACGTTTGACGGACGAAGCCAGACACGCTCCACAGCATCCTAGAAATTAGAGCTGCTCTTTTTTTGAGAGGTCAGGCTGTAGGAAGTACCTGTTCTTCTCTGACCTGAGCCCCTGCAGATCTTTGTGTGCACCACAGTAGCACCAGTGAGAAATCACAGCAAGGTCATTCTGTGCTTGCATTGTCCTCCAGGGAGATCCACATGCCGGCAGAGTTAATTACACTAACAGCCGCAGAAATTATATTGGCCCACCACTGGCCTAGTGAGATGAATATCTCCATTTCTTAGTCACAGGGGGACATTAATGCTATTTTTATTAACTGGTGACCTGTTGACTGCTATTAGAATATAGATTGTATGCATAAACCAGGTCAGGGTACTGAAGATATGATTATAGAGCAATTACTGTGTCAGCCACTGTGGCTTCTAATCAGAGCTGGCAAAGAGTCTTTGGAAGCCTGGAAACCGTTTTTGGAGTCCAACAAGAAGAAACAGCTTTGGATCAAAGTCTGTATTGTGCCTTTACATCTTTCTGGAATTAAATGTCTGATTTTCTTTGATTAGGTTGGGCAGTCAAGGCAGAAAGAAGTCTTAGGAAGGACAGCTTTTAGTGGAATACAAGTCATTAGGGGAGTTGGACATCTGAAAACTTTCTCTTCCCTTTTTTATTATATGGTTTATGTTTATTTCACTATGCTGGCTGAGGAGGCTAATTCTGCACGTGCCCTTTAAAATTAACTGCAAGGTCATACATACAGCTCAGTGTCAGTAAAAATGATTACACTAAGACATGCATTTCATTTGATGAGGGCCAGAGCTACAGAACCAGATTTAGAATTGCTCCAAATTTGTAGGAACTATTAAAAGAAAAAAAGTAATAATAAAACTGAGAGATGGTGTGTTAGATATAGAACCAGGAACGCACTTTTTCTTAATTATAGAAATTCACCTCTTCATTTGGAGGTGGAATTGAATACCCTGATTCCCAAAGACTAGCTTTGTTCCTCCAACTGCACCACTGATCCCAGTGAAATGACTGGAAGAGGCAGAGGAACCACTTCACATGAGTGAGAGCTCAAGGCTCACGTGTGCCTTGGCTGGTGCTTGTAACCATATCTGTATTCTCTTTATTTATGGACTAGACAACACAATACTGTTAAGCTCACTAGCATACCTGCCAAATACACTAGTAATAGATATTTTTTTTCCTCTGGTGGATATTCCCTTTACTGGAGGGTAGAGCACAACAATGTTTGCATGTTAATGATTATCTTTCCCCTCTCCCCACCCCTAAAAAAACCCAACATAGTTCTAAATCGTCTGAGATCAGACCTACTAAATAGTATAATGGTAATCTGAGGCAGAAGGTGGATTTGTAAGTTTGGTTCTCTGATTTATAAAAATTATATATTTGTTGAGATTCAGGAGGAAAAAAAAATGGTTATAGATTTCATTTGAAGATTAATATATAATACAGAGCTTAGAGGATAAACTTTCCATTCTGGAACTGGAATTCAGCTTAAATAGGAAAATTAAATTTGAATTATGAGTCTGCCACCAGGCTTACTACATGTAGAGAGTTGGGTTACATGCAAAAGTTTGAGGGAGGAGGTGTTTGTATTTTTTTCTATCAGATGCTGAATTATCTGTGCAGTTGCCTTTGTTACCAATATGGCTACTAAGTCCTGAGTATTCCTGAAAATTAATTCATTAATATCTTGAGAGTCTGTGTATTTTTCAGACTGTGAATGAAAAAGACGTATTCTGAGCAGTCGGGAAGCAAGGGGAGGTAAAAGCAATGGATTAATGGGCTTCCTGAACCAACCTTATGAGAGTAAAGAGGCAAATGCCCTTTTCCTGACATATGTGATTCAATGCATCATGCAGTGGTGATGGTCATGTCTTGAAGCTTACTTTCCATGGTGTTTTCATTACTTCTGTTAAAAAAAAAAATCCAAACAATCAACAAACAAATAACTTGTCCCCCCCACAACATTTTTCATCACTCTGTTCAGGGAGAAAAACTTGGTAATTTGCAATGTGAAACATCAGGAGTCACAATGTCACTGAAAAGCCCAATACTTATTATTTCAGGAGTTATGATTTTTAAGCCAATGTGATGATTCTTTGGGGTTTGACTCGTTATCTTTGAATAGTTAAAGATGCTACTAAGGCAAATTTTCTTTCTTAAACACACTTTTTCTGAGTATCTTACCATTCCAGCAGTCTGGCATCTATTTAATACTCTGCGTGTCAGAAATTCCCATTTTAGAGATGACTCTCTTTCCATCAAAGCTGCAGCCGTACTTCACAATTTCACTTATTAACAGCCTACTGAGATAATTGGGTCTGCCCAGCTCATTAAAAATAAAATATTGATGTTTTCTTAGGGTGGATGTAATTATCTTGGCCCCACAGGGAACTGGCAGCATAAAGGAAGGAGGGTGTGGTCTAATACATCCTGCTATGCACCTGCTTGCTGCTTGGCAGCCAAGGAAATTAGGGACTCCTAGTGCAGTTGCAATAGGTGAAGGTGGGAATGCAGAGGAAGAGGTTTCCTTTCAAGCCTGAAAACACAAATTGGCTTTTATTATTATTATTAATAATAATAATTTTTAATTTTTTTTTTTAACTTGAGTTCAACAGGATAATGCCACAGTGCTTCTCTCTAGTGTACACTGCCATGCTCGTTATAGTATATGATCACAAACATTTCATTCCAGTAAGAATGCAGCATTAGGAGCAGCTATGGTGCACTTCCCTTGTTACTGCCTCACTAGTAGTTCCTCGAGAAAATTTCTAGAGCCAGTTATACAGATGAAAACATACACAGCTCCAGTTTGTCTTTCCTGAGTTTCTTTGGTGCAGCAATATCTTTCTGTATTTTTTCTTTGTAAGGCACTAAATGCGTGGCTATCAAATCCAGTTAGTAAAGGTCATCAAATATGTGATTAGACAGCAGTGATGTCTAGCTACCACTGAACTGCTGCTGAACTAGGAGCATTGGATATGTCCTTGTCCTCCCATGCCCCAATTTACCCAGCTGGCCTTGTCCAGCTGTGTGAGATGTTTCAGTGGGACTGTTCTGGTGGTGGGTTTTAATTTCCCCTTGTTAAAAATGAGGGAGTATCAAGGAAACAAATGCAACACTTTTGCTTCCTGTTCATAGAATCATAGAATCATCATAGAATTTGCTTCCTGTTTATTCTGGCTTAAAAAAAAATAAAATGGTAGAGGACTGACACAGAAGAAAATCAGAAAATGAAATATCAGAGAGCATTTAACTAAGATGTCCTGTCTCACTGACCTGTTTTAGGTACAAAGGACCTCACATCTAGTTGAAAGTGATGAAGTCTTCTAAGCTCTTTGGTTGTTAGTGAGAATACTTCCCATAGCTTATGTATTTGGCTAAGAAAACATAGCTGTGAACACTGCATATTGTCAAAAACTGATCTTTTCAGTACTGTTGACTTTTGTATGCATCGGTCTCAGCCCAATTTTTTTCCATAATCTTGTCTAGAACTGTGGTTCTCTTATGCAAACCTCCTGTTCTTTTTGCTGTGTGGTGTATTGCAGCTAGTTTTCTGTCCTGGTTGGAGCCATGCTCTCATACCCATCTCTTTTGAGGGTTCAAGTGCTTGGCAATAGACTGCTAGGTACTTTCACTGTTCAGAGGGCTTCCTGCATGTCCTTAGAGCTAGAACCTCTCTTGTAGTCTTTGAGCAGAGTGTCAATCAGTAGAGCAGTCTGTATTGAGCTACTAGCTCTTTTGGGCAGGTGCAGTGTTCACTATAGGCAGGCATGCAGTATGCTGACAATATTGGTTTGTTTTGCTGGTGGCTGAGAGTGCAAAGCCAGGCTTGTGAGCCACTGAAGAAGTTTGCTGTGTGCTTCCAGAAAGAACAATAGTTGCTTTACAGGGAAAGAATCCCACGTGTTTCTGTTGAAAGTTGCTCTCTGAAGGACCAGCTGAGTGAGAGGTTTTAGTTTTGACAAGTATTGCTCCTCTGTGTGATCTCCTGTATGATCAGCAGCCCTGATCCAGAAGACTTTGGCACTAGGAAGTATCACAACATTAATTTCAGGGTCATCCGAGAGGAAACAAACTCCTTGCAGTTTTCAAGCCTGGGGGCTGTGGTCTGGCTGTAGGGTCACAATAGTTTGTTTCACTTCCAAGCTGAGCTATTACCAGCTTAAAAGCTGAAAAAACTCCTTACGTGCAGTCTCTTCTCTGCTTCTCTCTCTTCACTGCTAAGGGATTTTTCTATTTCTGAGAAAGGCTCCTAATCTGGTGTGCCACAAATGATGTATATAGCTCTGCAAAATGGCTGGAGGCAGCATTATAATTTCACAAGTTTGCTTATGCAGTCAGCTCTGAAGTGCTTCATATGGAGGTCAATGATATATGTCCCTTGAGCAGAAATTAGGGAAAATAGAGTAAAATCAGCAGGTCTTGTTCCACTTGTGTTTTAAGACCATATTGTCTCCGACTTGGCAAAGACGGGGCCACCTCACTGTTAGCAGGACTTAAAAACCAACCACTTCCAACATGCCAGAGAAAAAACCCAGAAGATGGCCTTTAAACAGACCAGTTCCTCCTTAGGCAGATGGTGAAAGAAATGGTCACGCTTCTGAAAAAGCTGGCCATGTTGTGGCTGTAACTGTCACAGTAGGAATTGCTGGGCCCTGAGCACTTTGGTATATCTGGCCTTTATTTGGATAATGGAAGCTGAGTAGTTTGGAAAAATCTGTCCCTAATTATTGGTGCAAAGCCCTTGAAAATCTGGCCCCAAGCTCTTCTCAAATAAAATCTGGCCTCATGGGCACGACACTGTCAGAAACAGTGCCTGGCATAAAGTACTTCTTATCCTTTTCAGTGATTTCGTCCTCCTGTGAAGTTTCTAATTTATTTTAATTGCTTTAAAACTTTTTAAATGAGGCTATTTAATGGCTAGGATTTTGACTTATGGATGGAAGCTTCAGTGCACTCCGCATTAAATGGCGTGTATTTCGTTATGCCTAAACTCTATTGTTATGCCTGCCCTTTGTGCCGGCTTTTCATTTTCCAGTTTGGGGGTAGTTGCATTTTTAGGGCTCCCATCTGTCATAATTTAGTGTTTCTTCAGCATTTTTTCTCATCTGAGGAAGCCATTCAGCATGTCCAAATATTGCTTTATGCCTGCATGGACAATGCTTGCTGTCTTTGGATGTGTCTGTTCTGTTTCACAAAGGGAAACGTTGCGGGCTGAAGGCAAAGATGTCTCTGAGCCACTGGGTTGTAAAGAGCTGAACTCACTGGCAGTCCTCTCTCAAAGCTTTTCAGGAGCCTGACTGTTCATGGGGGACTCTTTGCATGGACCACAATTGAGCACCGTTCTTCCCGGGATTGCTATTTTGCAGAGGATAGCACTATGTAAAGCTAGGCATGGATTTCTGTTGCATTGAAATTCATGTCCCTGATACCCGTTGGTTACAGCTAAAAGGCTGAATTTGCATCTTGTTAATTAGGTCTTTCTGGATGTGCTTTCAAGTGGGTACCATTTTGGATGGCATTCCACTTGGTCCTGTGCTGTCTGAAGTGATATTCTTCACTGCTGTTCCTCGCTAGTGAGCAGCAGAAAGAAAGGTCCCTTTGAAGGAGCTACTGGATGAACTTAAGCAGAATAAAGCTATCTATAAAACATGGAAGGAGGGGCAGGCCACTTGGGAAGAATACAGGGGGGCTGTCAGAAGATGCAGGGATGCAATAAGGAAAGCTAAGCCTCTGCCTCTGTGTTTCATTAGAACAACACATTCAGTGACACAATACCTATATAAAGCTGAAAAGAGGGACTGTCCATTGCAGTGTCTTAAGTTGAGGCCAGTGCAGGCAGAGAATTTTTGTACATCCTTTGGCAAATCCTGAAGCTTCTGTGAGTCAGTTTCCATTTGTAGCACAGGACTCATAATGGCTTTCTTTCTCACAATTACTCAATAATTTTTACAGCATTCTTCTCACTCACTTTCATAAAAGCAAATTCCTTGCATTTGTAAAATTATCAGGGGAAATGTGTGTAGGAAACAGTGTTCAAGAGGACTGTTTGCTTTGTGTAGAATATAGTATGATAAGCTTAATTATTAGGGCAGTAGTGTTTCTTTAATGTAGATAAGTACATATAGATCTGAGGCCAGAATTGTTTTAGTGAGAGAAGTACCACAGATTGTATGGCTAGTGCCACTTCTTGTTTAGTGGCCCAGCTACATGAGATACCAGCACAAGTTTATGTTACTGTAGAAACCAAAGTGATATGTTTTAGCTCCAGGGAAGTCAGTTGCTACTTTCTTCATTTTCAATGAAACTAAAATTTCAACTCAGAAGTTTTTGTGAGAGATACTTTGAGCTACACTGACATGAGCTTCACCTTTGATATTGTTCTAAGCCAGACCTGGAAAGTCTTTCTAGTGAGTGTTTGGTTTTTAGGGAGGCACAATCTCCTATTTTGCACAGCCATTGCACCAGAAGTGGCAGCAGAGAAGAGTCTCAGTAGGGACTGAGATAACAGGACATCATGGTTTAAGGTCAGGGTGGTCCCTCCCTTAGATCTTAGATCCTTGGATGATCCGAGGAAGGAACCAAAAGAGAAGCCAAGCCAAGCAAATCTGGCAAAGTGATCCAAGAGGGCAAAGAGAGCCCCTGAGAGCCCTCCAGATCCCTCAGCTTTATACTGAATATGATGTATATGGGCTAGAACCCCTCATTGGTCACTTTAGAGTCACCTGTCCTGTCCACTCTTCCCTGATGGTGCAGCCTTTCACTTTCTATGCTCCCAAATGTGGTACATGAGATCCAGCAGTGGCCTTGGTCTGCACACTAGTCCTCAGTACTGACTCTAAACATGGGCTGTTATCACTGCTAGCAGCAGACACTGTATGTGGAAACACACTGCTAATTTCAGAAAGGGCAATTAGTTAGAACAGACTGAGTTATAAAGTAAAATCCCTGAACAGAATTAGTTCTGCTCTCACTCAAACCAAGGCACGGGAATGACTTGAAACCAGGCAGGAGGTGCATGGAAACAGTTGGGGATGTCTGAGGGTTGGAAGGAAAGTGTATGTTTAATTACTTCTTAAAGTAAGTCAGTAGCACTGTGTGCTTTCTGGAAATATGACTGCTAAGAAAGAGGGATGATCTTTGCTACTTCTCACTTAGTTTATGCATCTACTCACATCTGCGCAAAATTTCAGATGCATTTAACCCTGCTTTTCCTTCAAAAAGCAAGGAACCATGAGCAGAATGCAATCTGGGGATGTTTCTCTGCCCGTATTCTGCCAGCTTTTTCTGGGAAAACAAGGGCTGTGTGCTAAGTGCTAGGTGGAATTCAGACAGATGGGTTGTCAGCAGCCTAACAGATACATTTATCTCATTCTGATGCTCTCATTTATTTATTTATATATTTAAAAGGCACCCCCTTTTCCCCTGGCAATTTTAAACACAAAACAATAATTAAGAGTGTCTGAAGCAGCTCCAGATGGATTAGGGATGTCTCCCAAGAGGTCAGCTGACATTTTCACTCTCTGAAAGTCCCTGCTCAGCTGCCTCTTCAACCAGCAAACCTTGATTCCACTGGCCATCTGATTAAACAACAAAGCATCAGCAAGTACTAAAAGTCACTTCTCTGGGGCCAGACTACACTGACAGCAAGGGCAGAAACAAAAAATGATGAAAGGGGAAGAAATCTTTTGGTGCAAAACATGTCTCTTGGTACTATACAGAGAGCTGGAAGATGAAATGTTTTCCTTTGTACGTTCCTGGCTGGTCTGCTGCTTGCTGTTTCCTAATAGCCTGGATCCTGGTTGTAAGTAGACAGAGGTTTGATTTGTATCCTATGCACCACTGTGTGTGTGTGAGGTTGTACAAATAAGGGCTGTTAACTCCATGATTAGTCTCCAGTATCCAAACATTGCTCCGTGTGAAATGATGTTTTACAGAACTTTCTCTGTGAGACATTATCAAACCTCCCTGCAGAATCCTTGCCCCCTCTGTATCTCTCTGGCAGCTCCCCTTGGCTGCAAGCTGCAGAGCGCACTTGGTGCTCTGCCTTGGCTTGCATGGGTAACCTAGCTGATACTCATCTCCTGCAGTTCCCAGACACCTCTGTCTTCCCAACCCAGGGCTCCCCATAGGCAGCTCTGCCTCAATCCCATCAGTTTGCCCTGCTGGTCTCTCAGGGACTGGTTCACCCTGCTGGGCCAGTGCCAAGCTAACACAGCTCCACTGCTTGCAGAGCTGGATCAGCATCCCTCTCCAAATAGCAGGAGTGGGGGCTTTGTGGGACAGGGTGCAGAAATAGGTGCTTGAGTTGGAGCTTGATGAGTCTGCCCTTGTGACTTCTGGAGCTGGTAATGTTGCCAATTTTAGGGTTCTTTTTTCAAGAGTTTTGTTATAGTTGGTATATTTCTTAAAGACATAGTTCTTGGTGACATGCTATTACATGAAAATCCAACCTACAGTTCTTTTCTTTTGGAAGGAAGTTTTTAGTCCTTCTGGGTGAAAAGGTGGACAGAAGAGATTTATGAAAAGGAGATATGAAAAGGAAGGGAGAGAGAGGTAAAGAAAAAACACAATTTTTTGGTTTGTTTTGGTGGCTTGTTTTGGTTTTGTTTTTTTGTTTTGTTTTAAAGAAGCCATAATTATTAAGGCAAACATTCTGCATTTGGAAGAATGTGATAGATTTTAAATTAAAAAAAAAAAATATTTAAGGCCACCCTTTACAAGGGAGATTTGCCACTTCCATACTTCCCCACAACAGTAGTTTCTTTTGTTCTGGTCATATCCTGCAGCAACCACCACCAAAACATGGACATGGTTGGTTTTAGTCCTTGCTGAGACTAGATGACTTTGTTTCAGGTATTTGACTGGCTTGACTTTTAGTTTTCAAACTGATACTCTTTCTCTGTGTGGGAGGCAATTCTCAAATCACACCTGAGTCCTGACCCTTTACTAATGGGAGACAGTTACAGAATTCACCAAGGGCTCTTTAGTCAGCAGGCTGGGCAAATACAGTTGCTCTGCTCCTTCTCTCTTACATTTACCTTTTATTTTTTGCATCTGAATTATGAAATGCCACCTCCACTAGCCACTGCCAGGAGCAAGGAACATTAATATTGATGTTGGAAGGCCTTGCTGCACAGCAGCAGGGTGATTTAAGGGTGAGAATGATTAGGGATAGTATCGGAGTAAATAAATTCAAAGTCCAATTTATTTTTTTCTTTCATCTAGGTTTTGGGTTTTTTTTTGGTCAAGGAAAAATTAAATAATTTAAAAGAGAGGAAAAAGAAGTTAATTGACAGATTCTATAAGCCACTGACTCGATTAGTTTGTTTCCTGCCTTGCTGGCTTCTTTCTATCCTTCCTGCCACCTTTCAGGACGAAGGCAAAACAACAAAGTCTGGTGTGAATAGAGCTGTGCTCCCTGGATGACAGCAAGGCTCTGTGTGGGAAGGAAAGGAGTCTGGAAGACCCAGAGGTTTGGGAGAGGGGCTTGCAAACCTATGGTGGAGATGAAAAAAAATGTCACAGCCTGTCTAATGTGTTTCTTTCTCAGCAAACAGAATGTGCCAGTGCCAGACTGATTCTGGACTTTATTCTTGTGGTGGAAGCCTTTATGACTGCCTTTATTACCTCTTTCTGTAAATAAGTCAGAGCTAGTCAAGTTTCCAGCTGTGACTGAGGAGACAGTGACACTGCCCTCATGCTTTGCCTGTGCTGCTGAGCAGGAACGTTGTACCTTGTTCCCCTGCCTCCACAGCCACGGTGATCTGTTCCCATATGTGCTCAGGGGACAGGCACAAACCTCATGTGTGCCAGCCATGGCAAGGGGTGGCAGCAAGAATTTATGAACAGCTGCTAAGCTGGCACTGTTTGAGGATGCATTGTAAAGCCTCGGAGATCATGGAGAGTGAGAAAAGGCTCCTTTCCAAAGTATGTACCTTCTTGCAAGATGGTGGAGGCAGAAGCAGTGGAGGTGCTGGTGGGAAAGTCTCCTGCACCACTCACATCCAGCTCCTTGAGCAGGGAGAGCTGTCAGGAAAGCAGCTGTGTTTGCACAGGTCGCCTCAGCAGGGAGCTCAGCTGAGCCATCCCCTCTCCTTGGCAAGCTGAAGAGAGTGAACTGATGGCAGGACCTTGTGGTGCTTGCTTTCTGCAGCTAAGCTTGCAGGCAGGGCAGTGTTGCAAGAGACATTTTTGGAGGGTTAGCAGGTTGTTTTGTTGCTGGTGACCAAGGCTAGCCCTGGGCTGCTTTGTTTCTGTTCTCAGCAGCATTACCCTGCAGACTGATGCCATGCTTGTGAGATAAACATGGCACACGTAGGAAGCACTTATCTTTTCCACACTGAATGACACCAGTGCAGTTGCCATTCATATTTTCTTCTCTTAGAAAACAGACTGCAAAACTGTGGTCTGACTTTTAAGACCCTCCCTGCTTTCCCCAGGCTGTCAAACAGCAATGATTTGACCATGCACTTAGCAGCAATGACTGCAAATGGGTTGGAAATGGTGATTGGTGGAGGATGCAGATATGTAAACTCTTTTCCATAGGACTGTCCAGCTTTACATCAAGGCTGTAGCAGCTTCGGGGTAGGGGCTTTACCTTTTTTACTTTTTAAGAAACCTGTGTTTGCTTCAATTCAGCCTCTAGCCTCTTCCTTTCATCTGAAGCTTTACTTCTTTTTGCACTTCCCACTTAGGGCATTTATGTCTCGGATATTGTTTTTGATGTGGTTTGTTTTCTTTCCCTTGCCCATCTTAGTTTCTTCTGACCCCAATTCTGTTTTTATAATGAGGCCATGCTAATTCGTGCTGAGAGCTTATGAGTTTTCTTTAAGCACAAAGAGAGGTCACTGAGAAATGGCTAGGGGTGTTTCTTTCTTCCCATGGCTGCTGTTCAGAAGGTCTGATCAATTTATTTCCCTATCACCATCAAACTGTTTCTTGGCTAAATTAACAGCGATTCCCTGAGCAGGCATTGTGTTGAGGGGGAGGGAGGGTACAAATAAATTGAGGGAGGAGATGGGGTTAGGAAGACAGGATAAGTGAGAAGGTAGGGCTGGACCAGCATAGGTCCATCTATGCAAACATCAGCTGCTTTGCCACCGTGTGGAGGAGGCCAATGATTTTGCACAGTGTAACTGGTAAGAGAAAAGCAAATTAAACAGTTATTAGAGAGGGGCAATCGGTTGGTACCTTGCAGTGGGCTACAAGCAGATCTGTCAGTTGTCTTTATTCATTGAAGACATGCCTTAAGGGGGGCTCTTTTTAGGCATGTTTACTTAGTTACATGGAAGGTCCTGTCCCTTAGCAAGAGCCTTATTGTTATTAGTGGTAATACAATAATAATAGTAATAATGCTGGCAAATATAACTTCCTCCTGAATTAATGCTCTTGGAGATTTTATTATTATTATGAAAAAAATCAGCCTCCTCATGCTGAGCTCTAATTACCATTTTTATGAGAACTACATGTTCTCCTATTCATGCAAGAAGATTTGTTTATCAAGAGTTTCTCTTCCAGTGCTGCTTTTGTGCAGTTTTTCTCTTAATCCTAAGTAACAAGTGTTGGGGTGTATAAAAGGCCTGAGTTACTGGGATGGGTGGAAAAGCAAAAGGATCAGATCTCCTCCTCAGGAGGAAAGGGAAGAGGATCAGATTCCATGTCAGGGTGAATGGTACAGACCCAGTAGAGGCTCTGATGCCATATTGCTTCTTGCCATTTGAAACTTGCACACAAACAGAGGAAACCAGCGTGAGTTAATCTCTGTATAATTAAACAGACCTGACAACATCTTATTGTGATCTGAGTTTAGAAACTGAAAAATAGAATCAGATCTTTTAGCCACCCTCTAACATGAACTTTCTGTGCCTTAGCTCATCCAAGCAGGGCAGTTCAAAACCAAAGAAAACAAGACCAAGCTCTCATTGAAGTGGGTAACCCAAATCACACCCTTTTTCAGATGAGATGTCACCGGTGTTTTTTATAAAGACGTCTCCATTTCTGTGTCAATACACAGTCACCCAATGAAGTGCTAGTGCTCCCAAGTCTGCCTACTCCACTGTTCTTTCCAACTAGTGAGATCCCCACTTCCACAAGCAACTTTTCCTGCAGTGCCTGACCTCGTACTTTGTGATTCTCTCATTTCTCTTTGTCCGGTCCTTGAGGTTCAGAAGTTCTTTGTCTAGATGTCTTCATCTCCCTCTGTACTTGACAGTGTTTTCCAACTATGTGTCATCAGTTCAACAGCATACTCTTAATTTTATGCTAAGATCAATCATGAAAATATTAAATAAAATTGGTCACAGTCCTTGAGGAGCTATATTAATAAATTCCCCTTACAGCCTGGCCAACTGTCATCTCTTTCATCGATTCCTTATTTGCCTTTAAATTGTTTAATAATGCCATCATCTACATCTTCACTAATAATCCCCTGTAAGACACTGAATCAAATGTTTTACTTAAATGGTGATACATTAGTCTTTATCACATTTGTTTATAAAAAATCAGTTATCAAAAAAGACAACCAGTTTGTTTGGAGCTTTTGGAAAAGCCATACTGTGATTTCCCCTATTTATAATTTAACTCGATGTCTTTAATTACTTCTGCATGTATTCCAAGGTGTTGTATGCTGCCAGGATCATATAACTAAAGCTGTGGTTTTTCAGATCACGTTTTTCTTGCTAGCATGTTTTAAATCAGGTATTCTGCAGTGTCATAATACTCTTTTATACTGAGATTTGTACTGAGATTCTTGCTGGTAGAATCTACTGAGATTATCTCTCTCTATAAGATACATATATCTTAATAGATCTTTAACATATAGTTAATATAATACAGACATGCAGTCTTTACTGCATCCCTACTGCATAGCATTCCTGCTTACTTTTATTTTGCTGTCCTTTTTCCTTTTATTAATATGACCCAAAAGTCTTTATACTTCTTTGGAGTGCAAGTACTCTTTGCAAGCTTGATTTTTTACAATTATCACTTTATTTGTATACTTCTGGACCTTGGACAGAATACGTTCCTCTTTGCCCAGTTCTCCTGTTGTGTGAATGTTGTTTTTACAGAGATTTTTTTTGTTCCTTACTTGGGATATATAAACTGCAAGATGTGCTATCATTCGATGGTATGATCAGATGATGAGAGAGAACATACACAAGGTTTGCACAATCAATAAGAAGTTTTCACAGTGCACACACGCACACAAAAAAAATCTCTATTTTCCATCAACTTCTAGTTTCCTCCAGCTCATCTGTTATAAAGAGAGGCCATAAAAGTCTGTATTGAAATGAGTAAGCTTAAACCATGAATTCAAATGCAGCCTCTGCATTTGAAACTTGGAGAAGCTTCCAGCAAAATTCCCAACTTTGCAGCTTGGATTTGTGTCTATTTTGAGCATGTGTTTGTAGACTCAGTAAGGTAGAAATAAATTTTGCCTGTGCTGCTTCAGTAATGGGTGGGTGGGGTTGCCTCATTTTGAATAATACTTCCTGGGACAGATTATAGCTATTGAGGTAGGGAAGGATCAGGTGGTGGCACCACCTCAGGATGTGAACAGGAGAGATCAATCCAGTCTTTAGTAACACTGGCACTGTGGTGTGCTTGCTCTCCTTCCATACAAAATGAGAGCAAGCAAGGTGCCTCCAGATTACTGCTCAGTGAAGATTAGAGAAGATGGAGTTTGCTTGGATCTGAGCTGATTTGTATTCATTGGAGTCCCTGACGCCCACCTCAATTCCAGCAACCTAAAAAATAATGGTTACGTTAAAGCTTTCCAGCAAATGCCCACAACACAGATCATTATCATCTTGAGTGACAGGAGGTAAAGAGGCGAGGGGGAGGAGAGGCAGGGAAAATCCACATCCTCCTGCTACTGTCGCCTGGACTTGCATTCTGCAATAGACCAATAGACATTTGTTGTCCCATATAAATGCATGCATCTAGCCTAGCAGTGAAAGAAGGGCACACGTGGTTGCACACAAACATTCAGCTGTCTACAAACACTGAATCTGATAAAAGGACACACATCTTCCACTGTACGTGTAGCCATTGCCTGCAGACACTTGTGTCTGTGGACATATTGATACAGACATCCTCAAGCAATAAAAACAACAACAAACAACCCCAACAATCAACCAACCAAAAAAACCCACCCCTACTAAAACCAAGTAAGATACAATAATACAATAATTGTATTTTTTCATGGATTGTCTGTGGGCTATGTATTTTAAAAGACAAAATAATACCCTAAGAGTAGAAAAGTGATTTAGCAGCAACACATGGTATATATTGACGAGCTGACCCTTGCTTCTCTTCTGGCCCAAGTAGTCTTCCTTTCTGTGTTTCTTCAATGCCTACTATTCTGCTTTTCTGTAAGCCTAGGATTCTAGTAACTTGAGGCTATGGATTACTTGAGGGTACAGGGATAACTGCAGAGCTGTGCCTTTTAAACCAATGGGGGCTATCTGAATTTTAAGCTGTACTGTGAAAAACACATGTACACAGTTGCGTGCAGAGTGATTTCAATGCACCTGAGCACACCAATTTATTCTGTCACTCCTCCCTGAGCCCAAAACCTCACTCTATACCAAGTTTTACAGTAACTATTCTCATCTTTTCTTCTTTAGACTTCAGTAAAGCCTCTGATAGTGTTTCCCACAGCATTTCCTGGAAAAAAAATAAATTGAAATGACTGCATATGGCTTAGACAGACATATGCTCTGCTGGGTAAAGCACTAGCTGGATGACTGAGCTCAAAGAATGATGGTGATGGAGTAAAATCCAGCTGGAGACCAGTCACAAGTGCTGTCCCACAGGGCTTGGTATGAAGACCACTTGTGTTTAATTTTTTTTTATCAATGAATTGAGGGGATTGAGGGCACCCTCAGCAAGTTTGCAGATGACAAAGGAGCAGGAGTGATGATCTGCTTGAGGGTGGGGAGGATCTACAGAGGGACCCATGTAGGCCGGACTGATGGGTTAAGGCCACTGTTATGAGGTTCAACAAGGCCAAGTGCTGTGTCCTGCACCTGGGTCACAACAGCCCTGGGCAACACTATGGACTTGGGGAGGAGTGTTTGGGAAATTGCATGGCAGGAAAGGACCTGGGAGTGCTGGTAGACAGCTGGCTGAATACAAGGAACATGTGTGCCCTTGGTGTCCAAGAAGGCCACCAGCATCCTGGCCTGTATCAGAAATAGCATATCCAGCAGGAGGAGAGAAATTGTTGGCCCCCTGTGCTTGGCACTGCTGAGGCTGGACTTTAAGTATTGGGTTAAATTTTGAGCACCTCAATAGAAGAAAAAAACCCCAAACATCAAGGTGCTCAAGCAGGTGTAGAGATGGGCAACAAAACAGGTGAAAGGTCTAGAGAAGAAGTCTTATGAGGAGCAGCTGAGGGAGACAGGCTTGTTTAGTCTGAAGACAAGGAGGCTGAGGGGAGGCCTTATCGCTCTCAACAACTACTTGAAAGAAGACTGCAGAGAGGTGAGTGTTGGTCTTTTCTCCTAAGTTACAAGTGATAGGACAAGAGGAAATGGCCTCAAGTTGTGCCAGGGGAGATTTAGATTGGACATTAGGAAAATCTTCATTTAAAGGGTTATCAAGCACTGGAACAGGCTTCTCAGGGAAGTGGTTGATTCACCATCACAGGCCATGTTTAAAAGTCATGTAGATATGGTCCTGAGGGACATGGATTAGCAGTGGACATGTAGAGTAGGGTTAATGGTTGGACTCAATTATCTTGAAGGTCTTTTCCAACCTAGATGATGCTATGATTCAGAGGTAATTAATTCATAGTGTAGGATACTGGTGATAAAAATGTGTATTCTGGAGTTTGTGTAGCAAATTGTGTTGGCACATGGGTGACAGGGTTACCTATGTACAAGCATCTAGTACTGGTTTACACTCTGTGGTATATATATCTCTGAGATATACACTGAAGGCCAGCACACACATTTTGTGGCCTGTATTCTTCATATTATCCAACCTATGGTCTCTAAGGTGGCATCAGCTGCCTGTATTTGGGAAACCAAATCACAACCTATTTGATTCACAGAAAGGGTAGTGTAACAGTTTAGTACTGGATCTCCTCGAAACTAGAGTACTTAGCAATTAAAAATACTTTATAGGGTTAATAGCCAATATCTATGATTGTATAGAGATAGACCTATAACTGCAATAAAAGCTACCCAAACAGACATGACTCAAAGGCTAATTACCTAAATGTGTTTTCCCATTCTCTTTCATTTTTATTCTCTACACTTTTTAACAGCAGAGAGAAAAACTGTGCATATAGCTATTATTTTGACCAGGGTTTGTATCTTACAGATTTGAACATGTCAGGGCTTTATAGAAAGGCTATTTTCTCAAGCTTCAGTGCTAGTTTATTTGCTTTGCCACCCATTTTGAGGGGTTTTATTCTTAACCTTGGAGGTACTGTCAATGTATGCTTGTAGGGAACTGAAATAGGGGAATTTTTCATCTGTCCCTTGGTGTAGAAGTGACAAGTCCATCACTACTTGATATTAGCATATTTTTAGGAGGTTGGAGGAAGTTTATGCATATATGCCTGAAATCATTTGGATGTGTTTTGGTAGTTTTGGAAATAAGAAATCAAGGACTAGATGCACAGTGCAGATGGTTCAGCACTACTCACCTCATTCCAGGAGTGTATTGACTGACCAGCTTCCTTGACATTTGCATGGCACCAATCCATACAAAATAATCACCACCAGGACTTTTAAAATGGGAAAAACAAGCTATAAGAGGGACTTGAGCTATCTCACCCCATCAAACATGAGAACCACTGTATAACAATTCTGAAAAGTACTTTATGAAGAAAAAAGGTTATAAACCCGTAAGTTCTGTTCCAAAAGGACTGGCAGGGTCCTCTGACAGAGGAAGAAATTCAGCTCTATGTAGTGTAATTTTCATATAGTTTTTTCCAAAGAGTTTCTACTGGGTCTCTTAAAAGCACTTTCTCAGTGGTTGCTACCACTTCTGTTCAATGCAAGCAGGGTGTGTGTGGTGGAATGAACAAGTGTTCTTCCATGGCCTGTTTCTAAAGAGTTTGTATATACTGCACCCCTAGCTGGGAAATCATGATTCTGCAGCTCTTTTATTGTAGGAGGGGCCTGATTTAATTCCAATATATTGGCTATTTCATACTATGTTTTTTAAAAAAATGGATCTATACTGCCCTGACCTATTCCTGAACTTGTCCATAATTTTACAGCCCTAGAAGATGGAGAGCAGGTCTAGAAGTAGATGGTATTAGTTCTGCTTGGCAAACTTCTTTTTAGGCTAGCAAAAGGCTTGAGGGAATAGCAGATTTTCTTCAAAAAGGAGGAAGTGTGCCTTTGTGTAGGGAGCTCTCTCGGAAAGGGGGCAGGGATCAGAGGAGGGAAGCCAGTGGAGGAGACATCATTTTCTGTAAGTGGAAAGCAAAAACCTCTCTCTTCTCCTCTCAATGCATATTATTCTTTGTGACATCAAGAATGTAATTCTCAATGAAACATTACGGTAAGTATGAGGGGGCTTGGGGAGCAGTACAGTCATGATGCTGATGTCAGCAATGGGACTGCCACTAATACATTTGCCCTAGCTAAGAACCTGTTTGGGTGTAGATGGAAATATGAATCTCTGATTTTACTGCATTTCTTTATATGTTGGTTCTTCCAGCTCTGTTTCCTTACACACACTTCTCTGATTCCAGCAGTATCAGAGTACCCTTGTACTCTAGAATTTACTTATCCACATGATATCACACATTTTGACCAGAACCAAAAACCAGATCCTGGTTTGTAATCAGAACAGCCCAGGTAAGGAGCTAGTCCAGTGATTTGCCTGTGTCTGCTTTAGGAGTAATGTAGACCTGTAGGAGTAGATTTCTAGAGTTAAACATTAGGACTGAGAATCTGACTGCAAAAATATCAGGAGAGGTTACTTTAAAATAGATCTATTTGTGAATTTAATACCCTTTAATACCTGGAACACCTTTGATGTGAATCTTATTTTCATCAGAAAGAAGTTTAGTCTGCACTTCTAGACAGCACCACGGTCCAGACTCAGTGAGTGGGGATAACCTGGGGATTCCCTTCAACAGCACATTTACACTCTGAAACCAAACAGTGATCTGGACACCAGAAATATCTGCTACCTTTTGAGATGCCCTAGGATATTATTCCTGCTTCAGAATAGAATAGGTCTTCATACATCTGAGGTCATGTTTTCCAGCCTTGTGCTGGAAACCTCACATACAGTAGGGAAAATTAAATTACTTCTGTGTGTATAGCTGAACCAAGACCAGAAGGTCTGTAGCAGAGCAGCTCAACAGAGCTCTTCCTCATCCTGGGACTGAGAGACTTCAAATAGAGTTTTGGGATTGCTTTTGAAATGCTCCAGCAGTATTGTAATTTCCATGGAATGACACAAGGTCTAGGGAACTTACATCTCTGTGTACTGGGCACTGGTGAGGCTGCAGCTCAAGTACTGGGTCAGTTTTGAGCCCCTCACTACAAGAAGGACATTGAGGTGCTGGAACATGTCCAAAGAAGGGGAGCAAAGCTGATGGTCTAGGGAACAAGTCTTATGAGAGGTGGCTGAGAGAGCTGAGGTTGTTTAGCTTGGAGAAAAGGAGTCTCTCACTCTCTAGAACTATGTGAAAGGAGGTTGTAGTGAGCAAAGTGGGTGTTGGTCTCTTTTCCTTAGTAAACTGTGATAGACAAGAGGAAATCACCTGGGGCTGGGGGCAGGGTTGACTAGGTATTAGGAAAATTGTCTTCACCAGAAGGGTTGTCAAGCACTGGAACAGGCTGCCCAGGGAAGTGGTTAAGTCACCATCCCTTCAGGTATTCAGAAGACATGTAGATGTGGCACTTAGGGACATGTTTTAGTGGAACTTGGCAGTGTTAGGTTAAGAGCTGGATTTGATCTTACAGGTCTTTTCCAACCTAAATGATGCTATGATTCTAAAGTGGTGTGACATAAGAGGGCACATGTTTCACATAAGAGTGTGATCTGGTCAGGGATGGTGCCTGTTCATAGGAATTAGATGTTAGCATTGTTCCCACTTCATTACTAGGCTGCAACCACAGTATTGCTCAATTAAATCTGACAGAGGCACCAGAGCAACACAAAGATCTTGCTCCATCTTCTTTTATAACCAAAGCTAAGAAAAATAACAAAAGGACTGAAGCTTGTAGCTCTTCCTGGTGACTTTCACCAAAGCTGTCCTGAGAAGCTAAAATTAGAGGTGTGGTTTGGTAGAGCTTGGATGGCAAATGTCTACAAATGAGGTGAAATTAAACAGTTTAAAATATGAGTAAATTGTAAAAGTTTTCTTTTACCCTGTATTTTCTGCCACTCAATTGCAAATCCCTTGAAACAGTCATGTTAGATAACTTGGGATAACTACCTTACAGCTGGAAGCACTGTTTTTAGATGCTGTCTCTTCGCAAAATTCCACTTTAGACCATTATTATTCCTGAATTCTTCTAAAAATTTCAAGTTGATACAGAAGCCATTTGCACAATTTCCTATCATAAGCTTATTCCATGACTTAAAAAAAACTCAGACATTTCACTCTGAAGGTGGCTACACTTTAGCAGCGGGTGTGAAAAAAAGACCAGTATTCTGCAGGGTATATGTAAATCTTCTGAATCCTTTGCAATAAAGGGCTATATAAATGCCTGGTGATAATATGGTTCAGAAACATTGTCCTTGCTCTATACCTTGGAGTTAGTTGATTTACTGAGTAATTATCTGATAGGAAGCAGCAGTAACTTACCCCCAGACCATGTATTAGCAATGTTGATAAAAAGAGACAGCTGTAAGCAACATGCCTCACCATGATATGTAGAAGGTCTAATTTAACCCTGCAGACAGCCAGGTTTCTTTAAAAACTTTCTGTGTGATCAGTGTAGGAAAATGTGGGGTCAGTGATGAACAAGGTGGGGACCTGATATCAAAAGATCTGGAAATGACCAAGGTACTTAATGCTGCCTTGGTTTTTACAGGGAAGATTTGCCTTCAGGAATCCCAGGCCTCTGAGATCAGGAGAAAGCTCTGGCACAATTTTGACTTACTCCTGGTAGAGCAGGATCAGGTTATTTAAACAAATTGAACACAAGTCCATGAGACCTGACAGGATGTGTTAGTGAATACTAAGGAAGCTGGCTGATGTCATTGTGAAGCCACTCCAGGCTACTCCTCTAAGTTCTTGGCAACTGAGGCAAGTTGCTGAAGACTGGAAGAAAGCAAGTGTCACAACTGTCTTCAAAAAGGAAGATCCTGGGGAGCTACAGGATGTTCAATATCATCTTAGTCTGGTAAAGTGATGGAACTTAATAATTCTGGAAACCATTTCCAAACACTGAATAATAAGAAAGTGATTGGATGTAGTCACCATAGATTTACAATGCAATGACTAGTTCAGTGAATGAGTTTATATTGGAAAGCTTGACAGGGCATAGTTTGTTTTGACTTTAGAATGCTTTTTGATAGTCACATTTTGGCAGTCTTCAATAAGATGCTCACTTAAGAACTGATGAAGTATGGACTAGAGAAATGTACAGCAAAGTGAAATCCAGTGAAGGTACAAGAGGCAGTGAGGGCAAATTGCAACACAGGTAATTCCATTTAAATATCAAACAAACAAACAAAGCAAAAACAACCATGAAATTTTATTTACTGCAGAGTTTGAACCCAGTGTTTGCCCAGAGAGTCTTTATCATGGGCCACAATAAAAAGTGGGCACACCATGAGCAACATATTCTTTCTAGTTAACCCTACTCTGAGCAGAGTGGCTAGACTAGGCAAGTTCCAGAGCCACTTTCCAGTCTCAATAAGTGTCCTGCAAATCTGGGTGCTCATGTTTGATGTCTATATTGAGTTCACAGCTCTAAGCAGAGAACAAAGGTAGAGCTGCTCGATGGACAGAATCCTGTAAGTAGAAGAAAGCCAACTGAGAGCCTTCCTTTTGTAGAAATTCCTTTTGAACTAATTTTCAATTGTCTGAATAGCATCTCTTATCTGTTTGCTTTTCCAAACTTCTTTGGCATAAAGGAACTGCCAGCCACAAAAACACCTTGCCTTCTGGTAGAGTTTAGTATTCTTGTAAGCATATACATGTATTTCTTTAAGTATCTCAGCTCCCACTGACAGGAGAAATGCAGAGTTTTGTGTTTACAGAACATATAATGAAGAGAATATGCATAAGATGCTAATTTCCCCTTAGATGGCTGAATGTATTGACCGGTATGTGATGCAAAAGCAGTCCAGAGAAGGAAGGAAGAACATTTACTGTACCTAAAGTGACCCATTTTCTTCAAAAGTATTCTATGGAATCAATTGCATATTTAAATATGATCTTACCTGGGTGACATACTCTTTTGTGGACTTTCATGGAATGAAATCTGCTGGCTCAGGTATATGAGTATGAACCATATGAAGGTAAGCAGCAGAACCAGCACTGCTATGGCAAAAGATAAAAGCTTGGGTGGAAACAAGGGCATGCTTGGGCTGCAGATTCCTTATTATGTAAATGTTATATGTTCAAAGAAAGCAAAAGGCAATCTTGGTCAGCTCCAAAGACAAGCCTTTGGCTTTGGTGGTGAGGAGAACATGTGTTTTATGTGTGGCCAAGAGAGCTGGAGTTGTTTAGCTTGGAGAAAAGGTTGATGGGAGACATTCTCATTTTCTTATCTGAAAGGAAGTTGTAGAGAGGTGACAGTCTATTCTCCCAAGTAACGTGATAGAACTAGGGGAAATGGCCTCAAGCTGTGCCAAGGGAAGTTTAGATTGAGGAAGAATTTATTTATCAAATGTGTTACCAGGCATGGGAATTGCTTGTCCATGGAAGTGGTTGAGTCCCCATCCCTGGAGATATTTAAGAGTTTTATAGATGTAGTGCTGAGGCATATGGTTGAGTCAAGGTCTTCTCAGTGTTAGGTTAATGAATGGACTAGATGATCTTAAAGGTCTTTTCCATCTAGGAAATGCTTTGATTCTGAGAATAATCATGTGACAATTTATTTTATAAACAGAGCCTGTTTGTTGTGAAGTCACTGCAGAACAAGAAACTTACCATCTAAATATTTGTCTGTTCTCACCACAACCCTTGTATGCTGAAAAAAATACAGGGACAAGGGGTTCTGATAGGAATTATTGATCTTTTGGCTGAGGTCAACAAGTGGTGATGAGAAGGGAAGGCAGAAGGATGGCAAAGTGTAAACTCTCTTCACTTTTTTTTCCAAGAACGTCCACTTGAAGAAGCCAGTGAATGTGTCCTTGTTTCATTAGCTCATTGTAAAGATCTCCCTTCTGCAATTGAGACATTGAGCCTCTTGGGAAAGACAGCTAAACAGAAATCCATTTACCTTTCACATGTTTTTCATAATTTCCCCTGCTACTTTGGTTAATTAATTATCACCACTATTTGTGTTTAAACAAGGGGCCTGTCTCCCTCCCTCCTCCCAAACCCATCTGCTCCTCCATGACCTTGCTTGTGAAGTCACTGCTATGCTGATTCTGTGAAAGCACAAACACTTCCATGGCAACAGACAGCTGTGTCACAAAGAAGGGGCTGTGACCTCACGGCAGGAAGGACTGGCCCTGTGGTGGAGAAGACATTGTCTCCCCCACACACAGAAGCTTTTGATGATTACAGAGAGCAAAGCAAGGCATATCCAGAGCAAATGATCTTGCTCTTTGACTGCTTCTGCTTTAGAAGTTGTCCATCGCTTTAAATTCTCTTCTTCAAAGACCCTTTTTAAACTTGTATGTTTTTCATGCGAGGGGAATGGATTCTCTCTCAGATCTTACCTCTGAAAACATCCTCAGGAAGAAGTAGGGGATGGATTTAATCATAGGGGCCATGGGCCTGAGTTTCTACAAAGCCTGGGAGGTACACAGATGCAAATGTTCATTTGTTTGGTTTGGTCAGACAAACCCAAGTCTTGAGAGGCAGTCTGATTTTTATTCTGATTGCACATGGATTTCTATCTGAGTACACCCCACCCAAACTGCTAGTCTTCTGAATGAAATCAGGTGCTTCTGTATAGAGCAGTCTAGCAATGAAAGCTTTCCTTCATAAACATTTGCATCACTGGATGGGAAGTGGTAATCGGGCCTTATGATCACAAAGCATTTTTAATGGAGATGCAGCAAGACACATCAAAGCTAAATAACATACAAGTGGCACTCCACGAGCAGTCTGCAGAAACTGCCTCTGTATTTATTGATTGTGAGGCTACAGAAAATGTATCTTGATCAGCCTGGTGCTGTCTTCTTCCCGGGCTGATTGCTCGGTCGTTCTGTGAAATGCCAGAGCCTTCAAATCCACACACCTCCTTTGGTAGCTACAGGAGTCAGTGTTTCAATACAGCTCATTGCTGCTTACTGCTGTGCTAGGCTAATCAGAGGAAACCAATTCTCCCTTTTGGATCTATTCCATGATTAAATCATGGATGGGTCTTCGCTGCCATGACCCACAGCAAACCCTTTCCTTTTCTGGAATCCATTCTGGAGGTGACATGGAGGATGACAGGACTTGTGTTACACCTTCAACACATCTTGCTCAGCCTTAGAATGGTAGGGCTCAGCAACCCTGTGTTATAAATGAAAATGCTGGATGCAGTGAGTGGAAATGAATATTTCAGGTTCTCATATCTACTGCCAAACAAGAAAATACTCATATGCTGATTTGCACATTTGTTATCCAAATGCCAAACCACCACCACCTTTTTCTGATGGAGGGTTTTTTTGTAGGATTGGAGGAAGGAGTAGGGGGGATAAAAAAAGAGGATTGAAGAGAGAGACTTCACATTACATGACAATCTGTTTGCAACACTTTGGGCAGTGTAATGAACCTAGTACAGAACTGTAAGATTTGTCCAGTAAGTACTTGGAGGCTGAATCTAAGGAAAAGCAAGTCCTTAGTGTCCCATTGAATGGCTCTCACCCAAGTCTCATTTTATTTCATGTCTGATTTGTCCTTAGGATCCCATCCAGCTGCTGCAGCTGTTTATTTTGTTTCCCATGTGATACCCTCCTAATTTCTTATCTGGCTCCCTTCTTATGTTGTGCTTGAATATCACTAGAGCATCAACAGTTTCCCATCATTTGCCAGTGTCCTGATCTCCGTGACCTCTCTTCTATACACAGACCTTTCTTTCCATGTTCTTTTTACTTGCCTGGATGTTTGAACCTGTGAACAAGCACACCACACCTGCTCACTCATTTGGATCTATTATAGTGTCCTCTCAGGCATTCATGCAGCTTTTTCTGGTGTATGCTAGCCATATATTTGGTTTTGTTGCATTTTGCTCTTGCAGTAGTTTTCTGAAGAGTCCTGTACTCTATGTAATATGGAACTATTATTGTTGTCTAATCTGGAGATCCAGTAGCCTCTGATCATAGTAACAGAATAGCTGGTAGAACCCAGAAAGAAACTGACCTTTCTGTTTTTCCATGCAGCCTGTCTGTTCCTTTGCTCTGGTGTAATATCCACTAGAGTAGCAAGGGGAAAGCTTGTTTTGGGACAGCAGTAATGTTATATTTAAGTATGCTTTAAAAAAAAATAAAAGGGCAAGAAGTTTCTTTAGTTTGGCATGTTCTATCAGAGGCAAGATAATAGAATTTCTAAACCCATTGATTTTATGGCATTAAGAATCTGCTTGATAAGTCAGTCTCTGTACACTGGTGATCACTATCTCCAGCTGTATAAGCAGTACTGTCCCCATTTCATTTTCAATAAGAAATTAAGGAGACTTAGCTTTGCTGGAAAATATGGAGAAAATAAGTAGCACGAGAGCTCTGTTCTGTTGGGGTACAGCATAGCTATTTATTACTAAATGCCATAGGGGTCAGAGAGAAACAAAGTTGGAAGAAATGTGAGCAAAGAATTCTGAAGGTGAGTCCCACAGAGTGCAGGGCTGGGGATCCTGCACATGAGCACTGTTTGTGGGGAGCTCCAGCACCAGCCTTTCCAGTGGGCAGCCTCAGAGGGAACAGTCTGGGGAACTTTGTGTAGGACATGCTTATGGTAGTGTGAGATGTTTGTGACCAGCCCAGGAGCAGCTGCTCTCAGCAAGAGATGCTGCAGGGAGAGGGGCAGGAGCTGCGGTGGTGGGGAGATCCCAGTTCCTCACTCCTGTGGGTATGGAGCACGTACAGCATTGAAGCACTTCTTAGTTCTGGCACCTGGTGGGGTGTCTGATTAAGAAGGGGAAGAAACGAGGGAAGGTGGAATCACAAGCAAGCCTGTGGTGTTGCCAGGCACCTTGGCCGGCTAGATGCAAAGCAGGCCTTTCCAAATGCTGCCTCCCTCCACGGGGCTGTCCAAATCTGTTTTCTACTTGGCTGCTTGTGCTGTTGAGTCCCCTTTGGAAGGATTCACATGTGACCCAAGACTGTCCTCTAGATGTCTGACTCTGTCCTCTACAGCATAAATAATGCAAAAACAACCATGCCAAACAGTAACCTTCACTTGTCTCCCTGACACTGCTGGAGGGAGGGAGGAAAAGAAAGAGCAAGTGTGAGCAAGTGAATGAGCAGACTGCGTGCTAGGCAGGCAGGAGACTGGCATGGAGAGGCAACGTACAGCATGAGGAACTGTGAGAGCAATTAGATTTGCTCTCCACACAGCTCTGTTCTTTTAGACTAGGATGGCTGGCTGCTGGGGCACTGTCCCTTACAGACAAGGCCTGGGAAACATCCAGCCCCAGCCTGGAGCAGAGAAGCCCAGCTCCCTGGCTGGGGCAAACAGAAAGCATCAGCAACCTCCTGGCCATCTCTGCTCAGTGTGGCTACTATACAATTTAGTCTTTACTGTGCCATTCAACTGTCCTGGTAGTCTCAAGCAAATCAGTTAATGCTGCACACAACATGTTCTCTTCCCTGCACCCTCCCCCAGCCCCTCCCAGTCTCTAAAGTGGAAAAGAGGATCCCTTTTTCCTATTGAATGTGCTTGTGATGCAAGTATTCATTAATTGTGGCTAGGGTTGTATGCGGCATGCGTGCTAAAGTGCTACCAGTTCTGTGTGGAAGACAAATGCACACAGGCTTAAACAGCTGAGATTTTTATCTTTCTCGTCCTGTAAAATATGCAGCAAGTTGTCCCCATCTAGAGACTTGCAAGGAAAAAAGATGTTTCTCCATTATTGTTTTCTCCCTCTGAGATGCAGTGAGGTAGGGGACTGGCCTGTGTGTTTCTTCCAAAGAGAAGGGCTTTCCCTTTTCTACAGTGGAATGTTTCTGTCAGGTTAAAAACTGTTAAACTCTCTTCATTGATATGTGGAAGAATAGAAGAGGTCTTTCTCTTTTCTTCTGTTGGTCCCTTGCAACATGACTGTGGAGGATTCTAGGACACAGAATTAAAAAGTGAAAAAGGGTTGTGAACACAAGGATTTTTCCCGTGTGTTACTCTAAAATACTCTGCAGTGGGAACTGGGATGGGTGGAGTTCTGAGGATCTTACACAGGCCAAGTGCAGTGGTCAGCAACTGCTATGGTGACTGGGAAAGCACTGGGCACCCAGGGAGAGCACATGTCTGGAGGATCATGGAGTGGTTGGCACAAGTTTAACTTTCAAATAAGAGGAGTGTAGTAATTCATTCCCAGAGCCAAGCTGGCACAGACCTGAACCTAGCGGATGCATATAGGACATGTGGGATGGTATTTTACTGCAAAGGAGCCACCTGGACAGATGGTAAAGGCCAGGCCCCAGCTCAGTGTCTGATCAGGGTCCAAGAGCTAGACAGATAACTCTCTAAACCAACTGTGTGTTGGGGGAGAGAGAGAGAGAGGATGGTGCACAGGGAAATAAGGAGGAGAACTTCAGCCTGAGAATCATGACATCCAGGTACCTTTGGAGCAGGGCTGCCCTGCTCCCTGTGGATTTCAAGATGAAGGAAATTAAAGTTTCTGAGCTGATCAGATGTCCCAGTTTATTCATAAAAGTGGAAATATTTTCTTTTGAGGAGTGCAGAGGACAAAGCTACAAGACCAAAAAGGGTGAAATTATTGGCATGCAGGAGTGCTGGGTAACTTGCTGCCTTGAAAGTGAGCTGGGTAAACTATCCCAGGCTGATTCCCTGGGCACTGCTGCCCTGTTCTGCTGAGCTGAGTTTGCACAGAGCTTAAACAGGGCTTGTTCCAAGCCATCTTTTCATACAGAACCTGCCTCCCCATCTGCTCACCTGCTGTCCATCATTGCCTACATTCTGGGATGGATGTTCCCACTCCTGCAGGCCAGCAGCCTGACTCCCTCCAGCTTTTGTAGCTTGCTTTCATGAGGACTGGACCAGCCATTCCTCTGCCCTGCTTCTCAGCACATTCCAACTCAATCTCTGTCATACTTGTACGCTCTTCCACACCACATGCACATGCTTCAGCTACACACCTTTTGCTTGTTGCACTGCTCATGACATTGAGAGGTGTTTGCTTCAGCAATGGGATTATGCTAAGCGTGAGAAATCTGCTCTTCATTTTTCTTCTTTGGTCAGAGGAAGGCAGCTCTGTGCAGAGCTTGCAAAAATTTGTTTGCACCTTTATTAATAGTGAGCAGAATTTTCTGTCTGGTGTCTGACAGGGAAGCCTAAGCCATTATTTTAAATTTCTATTTTAAAAGCAGCAACAGTAACAACAATCTCACAACAGAATTCCTGCATCTTACCTACATAGATCATCATCAGCTCCTAGCTATATGCAGAATAGCCCCTTTTCCACTCAGCCCTGTGCCCTTATGGGACTCAGTTCCTAAAGAAATGTGATTTATGATTCACACAGGTTTTTAATATGCCATCAGAATGCTGCTGTGTCTGAAATGCTATGCTACTTATTTTGAATCCCAGCAGACCTTCTCACCAATATTGACTTGCAGATGAAAGCTACCATGTGCCTTTAAAATAAGGATAGATGCCGAGCCTTGTCAGTGCACAGTTGCAGGGCACAGGCATCCAGCTCTAGCACAGAAATGATGGTGGCAGGGGATTTACAAGCTTTTTACTCTGGCAGAGCATCCTCAGGGCTTCGATCTCTCCTCCAGTGGAGTGGAGCCATTTGTGTGCAGCCCCGTGATCCTGTTGAAAGTGTGATGTCTGGTGCATGTTTATGGGCAGCCATGCTAGCTTGCCTTGCTCTGAACCTGCTGTCAGGGTACGAATGAGGAAAAGAAGGTTGTCGTGTTGGCAGTGCTCTGTCATGTGCAACCATCTTCATGAGCCTCATCCCCATTTTTCTGGCAGCTGTGTCTCTGTGCATGGGTCAGGCTGTGCTTACAGCATGTGTGCCATGTGCCCATGGTGCTGGTGCCTGCAGCTAGGCAGTGTGTGTGTTGTGCTCGACTGTGGCTGAGCACAATGTGTGCCATACTGTTGAAGTAAACAGCTTTGATCCAAATGTTGTGAAGGGCTCAGACCCATGATTAAATAATCATAGGTTTATTGTTGGCTGTTGTTTTCTCACTCTCCTGGTGTAGAGTCTTAGCAAGGGCTGGGAGGGAGATTAGAGATGTGCCGTATCAGATGGATCTAAGCTTGATTTTTGGCATTTGCAATGCTTTAATAATGCTCCTTCTCTGTCTTGGAAACAAAACACAACCTAATCACCCTCTGTGACTTTACTGTAGGTTCAAGATGGATGTTTCTGATAAATTGCTTTCAGAGTCCAGGATGGGTTAAGAGCAGGCAAGATAATGATGGTGGGGGAATACTTGAACTGAGAAATATTAAAGAAAGAAAGAGTCCAGCACGTAGGATACATGTACATGTAGGTCACATAACATGTCTGGGAGGATGCAAGTGCCCACTGCTCTCTCTGGCTGCATGTATGTTATCTGCTTGGGCTAATGAGTTTCTCTAGCTTAAGGAGTGATCCAGCACTGCCTGTCTGTCTGTGTTTTGCTGCCCTTTGGGTAATGACTTGATCCACAGTGGTAGTTCAATCAGACTTTCGTCCCTCGTGTTTGCCAAAATCATGCCCACAGAGTTACACAACTTCAGCTGATGGTAAAGCACAGCCAACTGATTATCTGTGTCAAAGCTATTTATTGTAGTCTTTTATCTAATTCTTTTCTTGTTCCCATTGTTGCTGCAAAGTGAAAGATGTATGAGTTTTTCAAGCTCGCCACAGACAGTTGCTCCAGGACCTTTCTGACAAAGAGTAGAGGCAGGAGGAGATTGAAGGGGATGCTGATAGCATCCATCCTCCCTGTGATTTGGTTCCTGGGGCCCAGAGCCAGCTTTGAGACTGTGTAGATTAGGATGGCCCCCTTTCTTTTGGTGGCTTTGGACAGGAAGTCCCAGACAGCACAGTCAGAGGCTTCTTGCAGGATGAGTCTTTCTCTGGGAACTACTTTTAAATTGAACCTCTGCAGTTCAGCCCCTGCCTGAACTACATCACACTGAGTGTTAATCTCCAGTTCAGCCACAGCCATGTCTGGTCATGTTTGCTGTTAATATGAGCCCCTAAACTGCAGCTATCACAAGGTTATGTCTGACTCTGAGTACCTTCACCAGGACTCATCCTGGCTTCTGAAGGTTGATGGCCTGGTCTGGCTTCAACCCATCTCCAACCCATCCCAGGCCTGTTTCTGGCCCTGGGTACTCTCACCAGGCCAGATCCTGACTGCCACTTCTTTCTTTATGGTGCCTGAACATATAGCTGCCAGGACCTATGATGCACATTGATGTTGGAAAAAAACAAAAAACAAAACAAAAAAAAACCACAAAAACAAACAAACACAAAAAACCCAAACAAACAAACAAAAAAACAAACATAAAAAACTCTATGAATCTCTGATTACATGATAATCAGTGTGCTGAAGCAAACTCATAGGCTGATCTCCAAAGGTAGCTACCTATCTGGTCTCTTGCTGGGTTAGGACTGTGCGAGAGAGGTGTTGAGACAATTTGGCTGATTTGTGTCCCAGATGAGTGCCAGACTGATTGTGAGCAGTGTGTACTGCTTGCTGAGGGCTGAGTAAGGTATTATACAATAGACTACTGTTATGGCTGCACAGAGAGAGGATTGTGAATAAAATCATTGGGAGCACAAGCTACTGACACCTGGGCTTTTAGTCTTGTGAAATGAATCATGTTGTGGCATGGATTTCATTTAATAATGAACTGATCATAAACACAAGATGTCCCTTATGGGAAATGCAAACATTTGAGCACTCATCTTTCTACCTAGTCAAGGCAAGTAAGCAAGCCTAAAAAAATTTGCTTTAAATGATGAGTATTGAGGAAGACAAGCTCTCAAAAATTAGAAAGCATTTCACTTGCTTCAGGTTCAGTTTCTAAATCTCTAAGACTCTTCAGGGCCTCATGCAAACTGTGACACAGGACCTACCACATGCTTTTTCTCTCTTATGGGCTTTGCACTCCATCAGACTACCTTTTCCATAGTGCATTAGATCCTTATCAAGTCTGAGTTGTCACAGATAACAGTTTTATTTCATCAAAACAAAGAAAAAAATGTTTTGGTCGACCTTAGCGATGATTATGCAGCCAAGCACAAGGAGTGTAAACAAACCAAAACATATTTCCACTATGCATAGCTTTTCGTTCATTCTAGATTAAAGCAAACAGCCAGAAAGAATATTGGTCTCCCATGAGAGAGCAATGTATTGGTGAATCTTTTGTAAAAAGATGCAGCAACTTTGAGAGTAAAATGGCCGTCGGGGAGAATTTTTGAAACAGATTTGAAGGGGAAATATGCAAAAAGCAAAGCAGTAAGAATTTCATGCTGCTTCCACCAAAACAATATTACTTTGCCCAGTGCGTATGCTTTACTGCTCACAGTAGCCAAGAGCGAAATTCCCTGCCCACCAAACAAAATCAGCAAAAGGCAAGACTGGCATTGCAGGCAGGAAAACTTCACGCATGCATCCATCAAATCCTGCAATGGGACCAGTGAAGCACACAGGCTGCAAGGCATCAGTAATGAGAACTGGAGAATAGAAAACCCTCAGCAGTACAGGCTCAATAATTAATCAAAGCTGAAAATCTTTCTAACGAAGGCAGCAGCCCCAGCAAAAAACAGAGAGAGAGCATTTAAGGAGTTAGGAGTCTGAGCAAGAAAGGAGGAGACCTCAAAAATCACCTTATCTAGGGATGGGGAAGGAATGGCCACAGCATTTCCTTTCCTGAGGTTCTCAGGAAAGCACTGAAGCCAGTATGGTGGTAGGAATGACATCAATATTTTTCTGTGACCTGATCCATGTAAGTGTCCATCACTCAACAAACAAACAAAAAAACCCAAACAATAAAAACCACACACACAGAAAAAAAAAACAAACCAACAAACAAAAACCCAACAAAAAACCCTCCTGTTCTGGGAGCCTGCATCCCAGAGATGCCTCTCAGTTTTGGGGTGACAACATCCCTGTGTTTCTCAAGGTCCCTGTTCTAATGTATAAAGTTTTCTGGCATTATTCCCAGGTGAATCTCAAGACTGACTTAATTATGAATCAAAGCCCTCATGTAGTACCTTGTGCTTCTACCCTTTCAAACTGAGGACCTCAGGTTGCTTCCTCCCTCCTCCAAAGGGTGGAAGTGATTCATACATAGCTGGTTGTGAATGGCAGATGCTGTGCAGCAGTAGCAGATGTGATGTAAGAGCTTTGTGAACCTGACTTCCTTGCACATTGTGAGCCACAGGGTTTCCAAGGCTTTGGAGAAGCAAGCTGTTAGTCACAGCACAGTTTTGACTAAGCACTTGAAACTTTTCTGCCCTGAAGCTCGATGCTTCTTTTAAGGCATAGACCAGGATAGTATAGAGATGGCTTAAGGTTAATCCTTGCCCTGCCAAATGGGGCATCTGCACATTTGTGTGACCTCCCCACAGTGGGACCTTTGATTTTACTCTTATACTTCTCACCTAGAAAGCATGTTCCTTTTGTTGTTGTTGTTTACAGTTATGGGAAGCATGCAAATAAAAATGGGGATTGGGCCAAATTAGAACTGATAGATAAAATGGATTAGGCAGATAGATGGAAACCAAATTAGCTGTGAAGCCAGTGTCAAATAGAATAGAAAATAATTTCCACCCAATAGCCAGCTGAAAGATTTAGCAAGACAAGGAGGAAATAATCAAGATTGTCTAATTGCCAAGTAACCTCTCAGTCTTTCTTTTACTCCCTTTATTCCCTGATACAATCTGTCTCAGTTCTCTATTAAAATGGAGGAAAACATCTTTTGATCTGGTCTGCAATGTGAACTGCAAGACAGGCTCAAAGAAACCCCCTCTGAAAGAAAGGCCCTTTGTGTAAAGCTATCTCTAATGTGCCATACAACTGCCTCACAAGATTTTTGGCCAAAGGAAATAAAAACCAACATGCATGCAAATCCTGTGCATGCTCTTCCCTTCTGGGTTGCCTCTGTTATCTAGCATGTCACAAAGCTTGATATGTGAACAGTTAGTGAAGAGCCAAGTAAATAGTGGGGATATATGGGGTGCATTTTCTCACCATGAACTTCTGATAATCCCTTCCCAGGGGTGGAAAGGGAGAGCTTTGAGGAGCTGAAGAGCAGCTTTGTAATTAGTGAGAGCCCCTGGCCACCTTGAGAAATAGTGTTCACCAGCAGTGTTCTTGCAGAAAACAAAGTGTATTATATGAATTGCAGTGATGGAAATCTTTTCCTGCAGTCCTGGCAAAATGGGTCTAACTTGTGCTTCCTTTCCATTATTTCCAAAGGACTTGAAAACACTTAAATATTATAATAAAACCTGGTAGAAGAAGCAGGTAAAGTGCTATGTGTGTCAGGAGACTAGTAGTAGCATGCTTAGATTTTCCTGTAGGTGACTTGTTTAAACCTGCAGCAGGAAGAAATTATCAGAGGTGACTCTCAGAATTGAACTTTTCCTTTAGGAGTATACAGACAGTCCCTCAGAAGCAGGCTCTCTTGATCCCTCCAGCCTGCAGAAACACAGTGTGATGCTGGTGGATGTCAGGCACCTAAGTAGAAGATGGGTGTCCATACATTTTCCATGATCTGAGCACTTCTCTTCCTCCGAACCTGCGATGTGATGGCTCAAAGAGTTTAATCAGAAAAAGCCAATCTTGATTGCCACATGCTGAGGAGAAGTGTGTTCAGTGGGGAGCAACAACATCCAGGCAGGTTTGCTGAAATTTCCAACTGTGACGGGGTGACCAGCTGCCTGCTCTTCCTAGAGGAGTTGACTTTGGCCAGTGGCTCTAAGGTGGAGGAGGCATTAGTTTGGAGCTCTTGCTGGGTTTGTGTGTAAACACTAAATACTATTTTTCACTGACTGAATGCTTCCTGTGAAGTAGGAAAGAGGGCAAGATGTTGTTTAGACTGGTTATTTACTTCAAAATACTTTCAGGCTTGTATCTATGATATTGTTCTTTTTTCTCTCCTAGACAAAAGGGATAGAAGACTCCCTTGAGAATATCTTTGTTGAATTCAGAGTTGAAATTAGCTTTTGGTTTTAAGTCTTCCTTCGTTATTGAAAAGCAAAGAATTACCCGAGTTGACAAAAGGTGTGATGTTACTAAATGAAGCAACTGGAAAGTTAAAATGGAGATCTCTGTGGTTTAGTCCTGAGTGCCTCTGAAAGGCAAGGACATAAAGAAAAGTGCTTGACCTTTTCAGCAAGGTTGAAGCAAAGATTCTGCTGTAAAAGCTTTCCAGACAGCACTGCTTTAGGTCCTGTCAAAACGGAATCTTCAGCCACATGAGGCAGAGTGGTATCTAAGCAGGTGTTTTGCTGTGATGGTTGACTTGGTCTTAGAGGCTTTCACCACATTTATATACCAGTTTACAGAGCTATATGAAGATGTGTCAATTCTATAAAAACTTATAAATCCACTTGTTCCCCACAGCCATTATATTAGACAAAACTAAATAAAGACTTCAGTAGTTTCAGCATTGTCTCTTGTGCTCATGTTGATAGTGATGCAGTGCAGGGAGCAGAAAGCAATGAATTTTTGCTAAAAGAAGGACCATGGGACTCCTGACTTGGGCTCTTTAAAATGCTGCTCTTCAGTACTTGATGTGCATTATGAGGAGCCTCCCAGTCAGTGATGTCCCTAATCAGATTTGCCAGTGATTTCCCCCAGGGAGGTGGGATGGCTGGAAATTGGCCATGTTCAACCTGCCCCCTTGCCTTCCAGAACAGGGGCCAAAAGACAGAAAGGCTGCTGCTCACAGGGCATCCGTGTTTCCTGAGAACAGAGCAGGTGAGGGAGCAGCTGTGCATTGTGAAGACAATGCTGTGTTTCTTACAGGAGCCAGATATAATTCTTATAATTCAGATATAGTTCTTATAATAAGTACCTGCTCTGAGAACCTGGTTTAATTTTTGACCCTTGGGGAGATTGCTTTGAAGAAAAGTGCTTTTGCAGCAGAGTTGCAAGCAAATCCTTTCCCTTCAGTGTCATTTCCTACTTGTTGAGAAAGGGAGAGCAGTTCTGGGGAAAGGAACATTGAAATAATCTCCTAAATCATGTTGGTTATGGATCTCTTTGGTATTGTGTGAAAACCTGGCGTAAATACACCATTAAGAGCAGACCTGGTTGCAAACAGGCCACAAATAGCCAATGTATTCAGATCAAATGGGTGTAATGAAAGCTTTAAATAAGTAGCAGATAAAGGGGGAAAATGTCTATTAAATAAATAAGTGCACACACACAAAGACATGTACAAAGCCAGCAAGAGAAAGATCTCTTGTGACCCTCATGGGAAATAATAATGTTTCTGTAGGAGACTAGGCAAAGGAATGAAGCTAGTAAATGAGAAATATCTAGTATATCAATTCTATACCCCAGCAGTGAATTGCACTGTTTTATACTGCAACCAAGGCTCTGGATTTTATTTATTAGCATAAAGAATCAAAATAAATATGGGAGATTCAAGAGGCGACTGTGAACTGAATCCATTTCTCCAAAGCTATACTAACAGAAATGCAAGGAGAATGGGAAGTGCTAGGGGTAACTAAAACCACTGGATTTGTGGAAAACTCTTCCACTTCATACTTTGTGCCACACAGCATGAGAAAGCCTGCCTCAGTTTTCTAAGGGTATGTCTGAGTGAGGTAGTACCAAGGGCTAGAAGTCTAGCAGTTTCAAGGGCACTTTTGGAGGTCAGAATAACTTGTTTGTATGAGCTTTTTTTTGCTGAAACCCCATTTATGGCTGATAACTTGTTTTAACTTGGTCAGGAAACAGTTATAAGAGGCAATATAATGCATCTGGCATCTGATAAGGACACAGAATGAATGCAGTTTGCACCACACAGTCAAGGAAGGCAGCTAAAAAAGTATCGAGGGGGAAAAATAAAGTAGGGAATTATTTTCTTGTTGAACCTTAGAGCTGTCTCAGAATTTGTTTAGTTCATGTTTTCCTTCTAGAGAGCTCACGTCACCCACCAATTGTGCACATAAGAACACAAGTATATAAATTACAGCTACTAAAATGACGACTGAAGGAAACAGCAGCTTTTGCCCATCTTTAGTGTTTTACAGCTTAGCTTAGATGAAATCCCCAAATTAAAAATGAATATTTAGCTTTAACTCTCCTGTACACACACATTCCAATAAAGCCCATAAAGACAGTGCAATAACAGATCAATTCTCAAATAAAAGAACGTAAGACATTCATATTTTTCTTTAAGCTTTGACAAATGGCTAGGATCTTGCAGCTGTTCTGTATTCTAGCTATTTCAGACAAACAGAGCTTAATGAAAGTTGTTTTGGGGAAAAATATCTGAACAATGCATCAAAGATGAAAAGATATAATGGCCATCATAGTCAAAAGCGTGTATGTGCTAATGCTTGTGGAGTTTTGCAGATAAATTGTAAAATGAGCTAGCTACAGGCACAGGTAAAGTTCTGCTGCCACTGCTGTCCATGGCACTGCTGGCTTTGGTTTCAGAAACTGCCTCTGTAATGCAGCATTGTTCTAATATATATATAGATATATAGATATATAGATATAGATATAGATATACTACTGTAACTGTGCTATTGGCATTTAATACAGTGAAGTGCATTGGGCTTACCTGGTTTAACACAGCACCTCATGGTAGAAAGCTGCTCATCAAGACACTGGAAAACCATCAGGATATGACTGGCTGCCTTCTAAGACTTGTTGCATCTCTGTTCCATTTCTGATCTTTCTGGCACTTGTTCAGTCTCAGATTTCACATATCAGCCTCTCACTGCAGAGCTGCTGATTTTACCACTATTAAACCAGGCCCTGGGCTATAGTAACCTTCATTTTAATAATGATTATTTGGAAAAGCCAGGGAGTTTCAGAATTCCTTTCTAATCATATTGACATCATAGCCTCTTCAAGAAAAAAACCCAAACCTGTGCATTTATATAAGTGCATACACTATTTTGGGATAAAAAAATTTAATACAGAAGCTGGTTTTATATACATCTGTCTAACCTGAAATAACATTTCTTATAAAGAGGACTTAAGAAGGCCTGTTATCTGACAGAATCTGGAGTCTGTTCCTTTTATCAAGAAAATTGTCTTCCTCTTTTTTGATGAACTGTGTTTTGCTTTTGCTGCTAAAGATCTTATTATTCTTAAAGAAATTCACTAGGAGTGGCATGAGCTGGGGTCAGCCAGGGCCAAGCATAACAGTCCTTGCATAATCCTTTCGTGTTTGAGGTTGTCACCTCATCTGCAGCACCTTTCCCTTCCTGGAAACAGCAGTCTTTGAGTTAAATCAACACACACATTCAGAAGATTCTCATAAAGATAATCAGTTTTTCATGCAATGAGCACACATTATTTCAGACTATTTCAAATTTGTCATAGGCTTATTGCTTGCAGTCTGTGGTATAGAAGGACCACATCTCTCTCTGTCTCTGTCTCTCTCTGTCTCTCCTCCCTCAATGTCAAGAGGATCAGGGACAGGGGACAGAAGCAAGGCTGAGTTTTGGATGAAATTTTATTGATTTTTTGGAAGTAGCAATGAAAGAAGCATAAAAAGATTTTGTGAATGCAGATGAAGTGGGCAGTATGCACCGAGGCTTGAAAGCTGTGAGCCAGGAGACACAAAGCAACAGAATATTGCTAACAATTGAAAAAGAGATTGTTTGTTGATGCTGTTCTGCTTTGGTTTGGATGTATCATGTAGATAAAGGAACTAACTGCAGTTTATTGATAGTTTGGTAACAGATTTCATGTAAGCCTCAAGTTAGTTTATGCTGCTGCACAAAAAGGTTGGCAAGATGTCACAAACCATGCACACTTAATATAACTCTGTGCTTCTGTTACTCTAGGAAATAGCTGGTGAAATTCTACAGTAATAAATTACCAATGTGGAATTCTACAGCAATAAATTAGTATTCAGAAGTGTTTCTAATCTCAAGGGAAAAATAAAGAAACCTAAATATTTTGTTTAAAATATATTATACAGTGCAGGAAAATTATTACAATACATACTTTAAAGAGAAGGTAATTTACTGTTAAAGTCTGTCAATTATTGCAGGCAAACCTTCAAGAGTAATAAAATAAGCACACTGTCAAACATGAAACCCATGAAAGGGGCAGCTTACACATCTAAAGTTTTAGGGAAAAATGTCAGATTTGGGAAATCATTTCTGCATCTCCATCTCAGAACTGTACAGAGGCAGGGAGAAATATTGCAATCATGTTGCAGATGGGGTAAATAGAATTGCAAACAATTACAAACTAGATCAGTGGCAGAGCCAAGAAAAGGAGCCAGATTCTGCTCTTTCTTCTTCGCTTTGAATCCTATGTCCAATTTAGCAATGACTGTGGCTCTGAAGTTATATTAAATTAGTTGTCTGTTCCCCCTCCCCCCTGACCTGTGTAAACATAATAGTCCAGACCCTCAGCTGCTAAAATCACTGTAGCTCCATCTGGCCCATTAATGTGTGTATACATGCCAGTGGACAAGATTGCAAGTTGTTACCTACTCCCTGCCTAACAAACCTGGCAACAAACCAAGAGTAATAAACACATAAAACTGTCATTAAAAAAACTGCCAGCTTAGGTCTTACAGATTTCTCCTTCTGCACAGGGATGGTGAAGATAATATACAGCTCAGAATCCCCCACCTAATACTCTATCAATAAAGGACTATTCTTCTAGTAAACATTGAGTAGAATTCTGCACACCAGTATAATAGCCTATATAAATATAATAAGACTCTTCTCTTTTTTTTAGGGTGGGAGAGAGAGAAATCTCTCCTATTTGGGAGAGAGAGGGAAATCTGTTGGGTTTTATGCAGGTAACAGGTTCCTAATCTCATGTCTCTATAACTTTAATAATGGAATTAATGACAAGATGAGCATAGCACATTGAGATGATCTCTCACATGAAACCAACAGAATGTCATGGCAAAGGGCTGGTCAGCAGGGATGTTTGATGAGAACTTTTTTGTTGGGTTTTTTTTTTGGTGCAGGAAAGCAGAAATGTGGTTTCTCTAGCCTCAGTGACTGGGATTTGGCAATATTCAGAAGTGTTTTGCCATGTGGGAAATTAAAACCTGCAAGTACAAAATTGCTTATTTAAAAACAAAGAACAGCAACAAAACCCATGTTAGTTCAATTAAAGGGTCAGTGCAGGGAAGCCAAAATAGATTTTTTTATTTGCTAAGAAGCAAGGGACTGGAAAAAGATACATCTACGTAGCAGATATTTCTAATTAACCAATGAGAGCAAAGGCACTTGTTCCACTTAATCACGAAGCAACAAAATGGAAAATAGCCCTTCTCATCTCAAGAATATGCTTTGGAAAATGAGCCAGGATGAAAAGGGAAGCTCATGGCATTTCAAGAATATGATCTGCTCGCCCTTTTTCCCACCTTCCCTGCACCTTCTTTGTAATCAAGGTTGCCTGAACCTATAAGCAGATATTTATTTTTAGTTTTGATTTAGGACAGGCTGAGCTGTTTGGTGAGCAGATGGGGATTTGATGTTACATTCTGTTTCTATTGTCTTTCAGTGAAATTAATTGCAATAATGATCCACTTTATTGATAGAACTCCTGTTTCCAGAAGTGTGCTACAGTAAGAGCATTAGAATCTAAGGAATTTAGAGTCATTTATCTAAATACAGGATTAATACTAAAGATGGTCCTTGAGCAAAACCATGAATTCAGGCATCATGACACTTGAGAACTCAAGCAGAACTTCACTTCTTACTCCTAGGTCTTTAATTGGTGCCATACCACCAGAGCTACAAGGTGTGTATTTTGGGTTCAAGTCTCCCATGTTGCCCATAAAGGCACCTGAGTTTAGGCCTCTTTTCTAGAGTGCTCCCATCTGCTGTAGTCCTCATGTCCTCCTCGATGGTGCACACACCTTTTCATTCTCCTGCACATCAAGAGAATGGAAATCTCTTTCCATTCCTGTTAGGTAGGTAATTAGTTTGATGACCTATCAGAAAGGCACTGAGACTAACCTGACTGCTTCCCAAGCAGCAAGAAGCATGAATCTCCAGCAAAATCTGTGTTTTATGTCCTGCCTCAAAACTGAAAAGAACTGCTTTTTAATTCACCAGTTTTATCTCTGAGCTTAGTGAATTCTAGTGCTCATAAAAAGTGAGAGACAGCTTCTGCAGGCTGAAGGCAAGCACAGTGCAAGTTTCATGCATAGACTCTGTTAAATACATCTTAACACTGACCCTGCAGCATGTCCTAGTCTAATAATTCTTCCTCCTCCAGTCCCTCCCACTCCTCTCACCTGTTCTTCCTTGGCATTTCTGTTGTGACTTCAACTTTCCTTTTCATATTGCAGGCTTGGGTGTCCCCTGATAAGTGATTGAAACTTAGACTGAGCTGTGCAGAAGGTTTTGTGAAGGTTCTAGGGTGAAACCTGCTGTATTCATTGTCACTTTTGACAGACACCAGACAGTGAACTTCAGTTTCCAGACAAGGTAATGATTTGCCAACTGATCCCCTATGGTTTTCTCTGATTTAGGGTTTTTCTCAGGGTAGATGCTTGTACATTTAGGAATGATGTCACTTCACAGCTCTCTGTCCTGAATCATAGGTATGGGCTTCTCTAAGCCCATTTTCTTTACACTAAATGGGAGTGTGTTATCCAAATGAGAAAATTGTCTCTTCAGAAGATGTTTTTCAATGTTTTACTTTTCCTTTTTAAAAACACAATGAAATTCTAAAGGCTGGAAAAGGTCAAGTGTTTTACTGAGCTTTATTCAAGGAGGAGAAAGAGATCTATCATGAGAGATTGTACTGAGATCCCAGAAATGTCAAATAAGCAGATTATCTGGTTACTAGAATTGGGGCAGCTGGTCCCAGATGACAGCAGCCCCACAACTTCTTAGCACTGTTTCATCACTTAGCTTTAAGACTCCTTCAACTCTGAAAATCAGACATTGAAAAAGAAAAAAAAAAACCCTGTGCTTCTTCATATCAAACAGAATTTCAGGCAGAGGATGAAATCCTGGTCCTATTTACATGAGAAAAAAATAGGCATTGACTTCAGGGGGCCTGGTTTTCACCAGAGGGCTATGATTTGTCTGTCTCATTCCGTAATGTAAGGTGATACATTTGGAAAGGCAAGAGAAAAGATCAGTGCTCATTAAGGTGTGGGCATGGACTAGCTAGGAACTCTGCATCTTGCCTGTAGGATAGACATGACAGACATAGATCTTAAACCATGAGGTACAGACTTGTTTCATACAGTCCATGGAGGCTACCCTCTCATGGCAGTGAGAGTTACATCCACACACAGAGCTGTAGTATGGATCCTCAAACTAAAAGGATTTAATAAATATCTACCTCTAACAACACTTTCCCTCCATGAAACTTCCAGCGCTGTGTACACAAGGTAAGCTAATGGGTTTTTCAGATTTTTCCTGCAGACATTTCTGGTTGGGTAAATCCAGGTTGGCCGTGAGAGAAAGTGACACTGTTAATGATTCTCTCATGCTTCGTGGAGACCTAACTAAGTGATGCTGTAGGCCAAGGTGCAGTGTGGGCAGGTCTGAGGCTTGCCTTGCCTTGCTGTATGTGTAATGAAAAACAAGACAGGGCGAATCACTGGGGTATTCTCATGCAGTTTCAGTAGATTCAGGATAATAGAAATAATATGGTGGGGTTTGAACACCCGCTTTGCTTAGAATAACAGATTTAAACCTTACATTCTGCCTTGGATCCAACTTGTTACTTCACAGTGTTGAGGTGGGTTTGTACAACATAGTGCAGAAGATCCCATTAGCTGAGGGCAGCAACACTCTGGTGTGTCTGTACTGTGAGTTCCAGATCTGTGTAGCCTGCTGGTTTACCTCTGGTGGGCACTTTGCTGCATGGTGGTGAGCAAGCTTTGGGTGTAGAGGTATTTTTGTCTTTTTTCAAGTGTTTCATCAGTTATCCACAATAGACTGCCTGGACAACAGTCTTCTCCTGAAATTAATTTTCCTTGTTCAGTCTTTTTATATTTTGTAATGAGATTGCTTGGGTCTAAGTAGTTGGAATTTTATTTATTTCTCTGACTAATCTAAAATTCAAAGGTGAATATATAAACCTAGTCCATCTTTCTCTCTATAAATGCAAGATATGTGGGTATAAGGCCATGTTTTTTATATGTGAGAGGCTGAGTCGACCATTCTCAAACATTTCAAAGGCTGCTGATGGGTCAAGAAGTCCTTGTTAAATGCTATTTCTCACTACCATCAAGCTTCCATCCTTCTGAGATCAGGAGGAAAAAAAAGCATTGATAAGCTGCGTCTGTAAAACTGCAGTTACACCCAAACTTACAGAAATGGTGTTTCTTTCCATTTGGTTGCTGGAAATACGCTAGACAAGGTCCAGAGTGGCTGTTCAGTGACTTCCAGTTCAAAACTGGCTGTAGTTGTTAAGGAATGTTAATAGGGTATTCAAAAAAAGTTGTCTCCAGCTCTCAGGCCTCCTGTGATACTGGAGCAGGGCAGGCATGTTTTTGTACATGGTAGCACACAATGGCACCTGACTGGAAAGAGTGCAGAGCCTCCCTGCCAAGGACCTCCTATTCCTCTGGAATGCGATGTCTCATATGGCCTCAAGAATTACAGCTAGCTGAAAAAGAAAAATTGCTTTGTGTTTTTAAGAGAATGTCTTTGGAGTTCACTGATTCAGTTTCTTATAGCTGAGAGCCATGAACACAGCAGAGAACTGTCACTGCGCATCTCCTTCTAGCTTTTTGTAGGAGCTGGTGCCCCTGAGGAGCCACTGCTGGCCCTGGTGCTTGTCTGGTTTGCTAGCCTGTGAAAATCACTGCCTTTGCCAGCTCTGGCTTGCCTGTGGTGTCCCCAGAGAGACACTTCTGTACCTCCCCATTGTGACAAAACTCTTCACGGAAGAATCTTGCTAACTCCAGTCTCCAAGAACTCTGCTCCCTGAAAGCCATTGATGGTGTTTTTTAGCTTTACCAAACAGAAAGCATAAAAGATTTAAAAAAAAAAAAAAAAAAAAAGACTAAAGAAACCCATAAGAGGAATAAGAACAATGACAAAGCAGAGAAGAAATCCCAGCCAAAGCCACCTTCCACTTAGTGGGAAAGAAGGGGGGAAGCCTAAAGCTGTAGCACAAATACTGATTGTTCCTGTCAAGGATTTGCTGCTGTTGCTAAGTTACTGGGCTCTTTGGAAAACCCTTGAAGTATGGGGTACATTAGGAGCTCATTAGGGTCCTGGGGACTTGGGCTAAATGTACGATACGTCTCCATGCTAAACACACTTCAGAAATAACAACAGAAACTTCCTACCCAGAGTTTAGAAGCTTTTCTTTTTTCTTTCGCTGCTCCACCTCACTCCTGCATCGCTCCATTTATTCTTTTATGAGAGCCGAGCTGTTTGACAGGATGCGAGAGGTTACCTGGAATAGATGGAGATGAGCTCCACTTCATTTTGTAGGGTTTCTGGCTTTCTGTGAAAGTTCCCCTGCAGGGGACACAGAGAAGGAGGAAAGACAAATGGAGATACATCTCTATTCTGTTCAGACTGTGGGTTTAATGACACTCCAGGGACTTTGTGTCAAGTTTGCAGAGAAGCCTGAAGCTTCGAAATCCAGGGGTGTGAGCTCTTCTCCAGCATGTCAGGGAGGGCACTAAGGGCAGTTTCACTTTGCATGGGAGAGCCACAGAGCAGAATCCACAGCCCAGAGCTAGCTGCCTAGGTGTGACGGAGGAACCCCAGCATGCTGACAGATGGTGGGAGGATGGATGAGTTGTCCTCAGGGGGCATCCAGGCAGCATGCCTGCATCCAAAGATATCACACATGATCTCTACAGGGAGTTAGTAACGTGTCTGGGCTTAACAGAAAATATGTATCTCTACTGTTTTACATAATATTTAATGAATGATATATTAGTAGCCCCAACAGGATTTTAGTTTTATTTAATGTAATTTATAAATTAAATGGTCCAGACTGGGTGGAGAAAATTAACCAGCAGGATCACTAGGAACAAACTGCGGGTCTTAGGAACAGACAACAACTATATTTACATGGTTCATGTGCTGTTTAGCTAACTAGGCAGGAATTAAGTGAAGGAATATGCTGCAGAGTTATCCATTTCCATAATTCATCAACCTGGCATCTCTATTTGAATTGGAAGAAAACCTGACACTGTTGGTTTTGGTAGCACTTTGGAAAAAAAACAAAAGTGAAAGACATTTGCCTGCCCAGACCACAGCAGATGCACAGAGGATCGGTCACCAGTTTTCTAGACTGATTTTGAGGATTTGAGGATAGGGGAAGCACTCAGTTAAGAGAGTACCTGTGATCTTAGCATCATCATATTTGGTGGCTGAGATGTTGAAAATATTTCTGATTGAAAAAGAGGTAACTAGCAAAGTACCCAAGGGACATGGTGGGACTAGACCTGTTCTGTATCTTGCATGAAGAGGTCTGTAGGTAGCTGCCAGGTTTGTGAGAACTACACTGGAGGAAGCCAGTGTGCTTGTCTGAACCCTGGATTGCTGTTCTCTTAGCTCAGACAGTACAGAGGAGACCTAGGAAAGATCTCTCCAGCTAGATGGAAACCATGTTCCTAAGTTGTGTTTAATATTTCATACATCCATAGCATTTTAGCTTTTTTTTTTTTTGAAAGCCTGACATACAAAGTGCTGCTACGTGAACTTTTGCTTTGATCTGAATACTAAGTTCATCCTGTGCTGAAAGGACAGGAGAGCAGTGAGTGGGGTAAACCAATTACATGCAGGTAGTCCTCAAGGAATGGCACCTCACAATATCTTTAATGAGCATGGGGACAAGGAGTGGTTTCCAGCGCTCCACAAAGGAGCAGACTGATGGCTTTTTTGCAAGGGAATTCCCTCTGCAAAAGTCGAATGGCTGGGAGTAAATATTTCCTCCTGCTCTGGTCCTGTATAAGCCTGAAGCCCCAGACAAGATTTCCTGTGTGTGGTATGGGAGTAGTTCATCTTGTGATGGCAGAAGTGCAGGATAGGCTGTAAGGAGCCCGGGTTCACTGGGAGAAGGGAAGTCTCAGCAATGGAAAAAGCAGTAAGGCGGCATTTCAGCAGAGCCAGGCAGTGCTGGGGAACACACTGAGCCAGGAGCCACAGCACCTCGTAAGGCAGGAATGTGGTGGGGCCATCTAGTGGTGGGGCACGGGAGTGCCAGACATCTTGTGGTGGGGCAGGGAAAGCAGCGGCCAGCTTGTGGTGGGGCAGAAGAAGCGGTGGCCATTTTGTAGTGGGGCAGAAGAAGCGGCGGCTATTTTGTAGTGGGGCAAAGGAGTGGCAGTTATCTTGTGGGGCAGAAGAAGCTGCAGCCATCTTGTGGTGGGGCAGAAGAAGTGGCAGCCATTTTGTGGTGGGGCAGAAAAAGTGGCAGTCATTTTGTTGTGGGGCAGAAGAAGCAGCAGCCATCTTGTGGTGGGCAGAAGAAGTAGCCGCCATCTGAGACCTCACCTGGAGTATTGCATCCAGTTCTGGAGCCAAGGTGAGGTTGGCCAAGGCTCTGAGCAGCCTGGTCTAGTTGAGGGTGTCCCTGCTCACTGCAGGGGGGCTGCACTAGATGCCCTTTGGAGACCCCTTCAAGCCCTAAACATTCTATGATTCTTTGATAAAGCAAACGCTCAAAAGAAGAGTCTTTGTTTTCTATTGCTAAACAAAAGACAGACAAAGATCAGTCTGCACGGCACGAACCAGCTTCCATCCCTGCTGCTTAGGTGTCAGGTTATCTGCCTCCATGGGAAGCTGGTTTGAGAAGGTGCTAGTAGGACCAGTGCAAAACTCATTGAGAGGGAGGTAACTTTTAAATACGATGGACAGTCAAGGCCCAGAGCTTGATTTCAGTCCTTGTTCAGGTGTTGTTTGTCAATATGGGACATCAATTTGGTCCAGTTTCTTCCCTGCATCTGAGGGCTCAGGGGATCATCTCTTGCTTCCAGGAAAGGAAGGATAGAACCTAACCTTTTTGTTTTCACTTCATGTAATTATTTGAAGATCTAGAAGCTAAGAGTAAGTATGACCATTCTTGTTAAGTAGAATAGACGCAAACAACACTTAAGCCACCTTCATACTGAGCTTTCTAAATTGCCTGCTGAGACCAAGGCTCCCTCCCCATCTGCAGAGAAAGAAAGATGGCATTTTTTCCTGAAACTCCCTGTTTTCCTTGTTGTACTTGCAAAGAAAATTTTCCAAGCATGAACTAAGCCCAATCAACATAATATCTGCCTGAATTGGTTTCACTGAGGGAGAGTTGATATATCTCCAGTCATTTGCGTGCGATCTTAACTCTGAAACCTAATGACTTGATTTTAATGTCAATGTTCTTTACTGTTTCTCTGCTCTCGGTGCCAGCAAAAAGCATGCAGGGTCAGGGTTTATCCATAACTGCTGGCTGTGGTGGCTGACAGCAAGTAAATGGACATTGTGGAGGCTTTCTGATATGGAGGAGTTTAAATCCTTCAGTTTTCAAGCTGCGTTCAACAGCACCTCATTGTTAAATGGGATCCCAGGACCAGAATATTTAACCACATTCTGCTGAAAATCTACCTTTCCCATGGGTGATGCAGGCCCACAGTTTTTGCAAGAAAATCTATTGCGTGTCAAAAAGACGAGAGCTGCAAAGAATAACTGGACTATAATGCTGATATAAATAACAGGCAACCCAGTAGTAGTTGCAGTATTAATTACATGAATAACAAGGATATAATATTCAACTGTCATTCTTAAAAGTGCCCCTAAATCTGCTGCAGCACTTCTCACGTGCCACACTGGAGGTTGCTTTTATTTGGGGTCCTTCACAGAATTTCAGTCTCGTTTGCTACACGAGGCTCTGGTTTCCCTGCCTGGGTTCTTTGACAGTGGTATGTTCTATACAGCACCAGGGTTGTTGACACCAAATAGGTGCTCTGAGCAGCCTGGTCTAGTTGAGGGTATCCCTGCTCACTGCAGGGGGGCTGGACTAGATGGCCTTTGGAGGTCCCTTCCAGCCCTAACCATTCTATGTTTCTATGCTTTGCTCATAGGTTTGGGAGGACAAGTTAACTTGTGTTTGAAAAGACTTTGGAAGACAAATATTCTCCTTGTTTGGTGATAAAGGGACGTGCAAAAGCTGAAATAGCTGTAGAGGAGGACTCTGCCCCTTCTCGTATTGATAAGGCATGATTTCATCAGCATTGCTGCATGGTGTCTGTCCAGCTGCATCCCCTTATAAAGCTGCAACCCCAGTTGTGATATGCCTTAAAAGACAGGATGACTTTCTTTTCGTGTTCATGAATCCTTCCCTCACGGGCAGCGACAGCACCAGCCTTGAGCATTTTGGCCATAGTGGGTACTCGAGCAGTCGCTCACTTTAACGAGCATCGAATTCTCGCAATGAAAACCAGCGGCCACCTTGGGCAGCAGCAGCTCCGGGATGCTGCCGGTGAGTGAACGGCTGCTGCCACCTAGCAGCGGAGAGGGGCTCCTGCCGCTCTCCGGGACAGCCTCTTGCCTTCAGTGCCAGGTCTCCTACCTTGAAGCAAGTTTGTTGACTATTAATTAGTTTCACAGGTGAAGGGCTGTTCTCTTTCCGTTTACATCATCATCACAGCGTGTTGGGCTAAACACTTTGAGTGGTCCTTGCTGAATACAGCAGTGAGAAGCTAGGAAGCTGCGCGTGCATCTGCGCATCCTGGCATCTGCCTGAGCCTGTGTGAACCTGTGTTTTTGTATGTGCATTCATGTGAGCCTGTGTGAACACAGCCTTCCTAGGAATGAGAGAAGCCTCTCAGGGGCTGGTCACCATAAGGCAAGAGACAGCTGCCAGTTCTAATAGGCCAGAGTTTAAAAAAGAGCTGACTTGGCAGTTTTCAGAGGTAACACGGGATCATAGAGAATTTTGAGGGAAAATAGCTGTGTTACTAGTTTGACCTTTAAAAGAGTAAATGCAGACTCTGAAGATCAGGCTATCGGATGCAGAGTGGACACTTGACCTTCAAGCCAAGGGCTGAAGATGATAGTGGGACAGGTGGAACATATTTAACTATTATTTTTCAGAAAATGGAATGATCTCTACAAGGGTACAGTGCCTGTTGCACTAGACATGTCCCAAAACTATGGTCTCTGCTCTAAAAAGACTGTGGCCAGTGTTAAGGAAACGGGAGGTAAAGGGCTCTAAACTCTTTAGAAAAATATATTAAGTGACTGGGAGTACAGTCAGCACACAAAATTCAGTTCATGTGAAAGACAAGCCCTACACTATTAAAATGCATGTGCATATTCACATATGTCAAGAATGGTATGAACTGGGGGTACACTACCCCAAGTTGTCTTTGTTCCTAGTCTGATAGTCATTTATCCCATATAAATTCTGAAATGCTTTGTTCTGGGGAAGGAGAGAGGGGCTGAGGAGATTCATGTCCTTTCTGCCCCTTGCAGTCTTGCTAGAGGTGAGGCACCCCATGCTACCCAAATTCCAAGTGGTATAACAGCAATGCCATCTACTTCTAAGCAGATGCTGTAGCAATGCACTTTCTCAACATCACTTGCACACCATCCCCACCTTTGCTTAATAGGTTTTCACCTCTGTCATCACACCCATTCGGCTTTGCTTTTGGCTGTGGCTTTGTTTAGGAGATGGAGTTAATAATTGCTGGTTTCCACCCTTCCCTCTGGACCTTCCCCTTCTGTTTGTGTTTGCCTGCCTGACCATCTGCACCCCATGGATGTCAGCCTCTGCTGGTGCACTCTGTGTCCTTGCAAGCAATTGTGCAGCTATCCACCTACACCTTCTGTCTCTTTAGCATCTCCTTCTGCTTCCTTCACTGCATATCCCTCCCCCCATCAGCCTCCCCATCCAATTCCCACACTTGTGCCACATGCACCATACATAGTCCTGCTCTTTGCCTTACCTTCTGACATCTACCCTGTTGCCACTCTGCATACATTCTTGACTTGCCACACCTTTTTCCCCCCCCAGTCTTGCTCCTATCTGATGCAGTAGGGCAGAGAGACACTCTTTGCCTAACCTGCTATGGAGCAGGGAGCAGGGGAAGAGTGTGACTGCTACCCAGAGTGAGACATGAAACAGAAATACCTCTGCAACATCTCTGAGAACATAGGAATGCTGGTCCATCCTTTGCCTTATTTTGCTGCAGCCTAGTTCTTTCCTCTGCTGGATGGATGACTTCTGCAGCTGCAAGTGGTACAGTTTCCATCCTCCTTCAAGATTTATCTTGAGAGCCTGTGCAGGCTCTTGAGAGCCTGTTCCATTGATGCTGACCATCGGAATGACAGCCATGATTTTGTAGGTGGTGATCACAAAGCTGTAATAGAAAAATCTCCTACTCCACAAGGTACCCCTATTTGGGGTCTAACTGCTATGCTGTACCCACAAATTGCTCAAGCAATAACATGTTTACACTTGAATTTCAATTGCTTGGAGTGCATATCTGTTTGGGGAGTGGAATTCTCCCAGGAAATGAGGGCAGAATGGTGTAAGAAACTGCTGGTCTGTATCAAACTAATGGCCCATCCAGTCCAGTGCTCTGTCCTCACCATTGCCAGTGCTGGATGCTTGTAGGCTTGTAACAACCCCCTGGTGTGCCCAGTTTTACAATGCTACATAATAGGGAAACATTGCTTTCTGACCCCAACTTGTGATCATTTTATACCCTGAAGTGGGAAGACTAATAACCCATATGGTTTTTATTCCAGCAAGCCTAGCTACAGATGCTATTCTTGTAAGGTCTAATCCTTTTCTGAATCTCACTAATCTGTTTTCCTCTATAATATCCTCTGGCAACAAGTTTCACAGGTTAATTATATGTTGATTGCACAGTCTTTCCAATCACAGACACAGTTCTGTTGCACCTCATCTTATCCTTGTGTTTTTAAGTCTCTTTCAGCAACCAGAAGTGCCTGAAAATTCATTTCTGCAGGAAAATAATGAAAGAAACTCACTTTATACTGAATTCTGCATGCATAGGCCTTGAGTTACTGATATTATCTCAGTTTCCTTTGAATTCAGTTCATGCTTCTTTCCAAGTTATCTATCTGGTATAGCTATAAAGAACTTCTCCCTGCAGTTCTGCCCTACAGCTCATGCCTCTAAAATTCACTCTCCCAAGCTGTCTGTAACATGCCCCACTTCCAAGCCAGAGGTATGTTATCCAGCCAGACTACAGCCAAATTGTGTCTTTATGTGCTCGTATTCCACATTTCTCTCTTCCTGATCTTCACAACTCACCTGGATGCTACAAACTAGGACATTTTGCACCCCTCAGAGGACAATCAGGTTTCACCAACCAGCCCATATTCCCTTGTCATCCCACTGTCTCTCAAGGGGAAGCTGGTGATTACTCCAAAATATTGTCTGTAGCACAATTCCCTATGGGAGTGGGAGAGATTCCCTGAAATATGCATGTCTTATCTATGCCAAGCTATAATGCTCTTGATGTGCTGCCTGCATTCCATTCCCAGAACTCCTTGACTCTCCAAATGATGTGTTGTATTTGCTGTGTGTGCATGAGTGATGTGCTCCTCCTCTGTTCATGTTGCCTAGATGGATATATGGCAGAAGCTCAAGGGTACTTTAATCTCCTAAATTGTCATTTCCATGGTTGTCTGCTTCTGATGTCCTGATTTTGGCCTTCTGATCTTTGTGACTCCTTCTCCTGTCTGCAGTTAGCTGTTACCAGCATTTTAGTCCTGATTCAATGGGTCTTCTCTGAGCATGAATAAGCTGTGGATGGTATCTAAGCACACAGTCTTTAGGATTCCCAGGTATATCCAGTGCCTGCAGTAGAAGACAAACCACTCCTAAACCTGCTACTTCTCTTCCCCTGCCCATTCCCTACAGTACTCCCAGTTATGTGAGGATTAGCTGAGTGCATGTCCACTTCAGACCTCTTTATATACTGATTACACTTGTCAGGTCAGCTAATTGTTAAAAATATCATCTTAACAGTGGGAAAGTGAGGCAGAGGGAGGTATGATGACTTGCCCAAGGTCATCTTGTTTCTCAGCCTAACATCTGTCTCATCTCTTAGTTACAGGGACAGTTTTCCTCCTGACATGCAGTTGAAATGCTGCTGGGACTCCCACACTTCTCTGTTAAATGGTTGCTCTATAAATAAAGTTTATTTTGAAAATGGCACATTAGGAAAATGCTACTACATATTTAAAAAATATTATTATTATTAGTGAGAGGTTTTTAATTCATCACACAGAAGTCCCCCTTAAAAATCAGCTACTTTACCCATTCCTCTTATCTCTTCATGCTTTGGAAAGGAAGAGCACTTACACCTAACAAGAGCCAAATTAAGCCTACTGGTACAAACAAGAAAACACATAGAGCAATCACTGAGCTAATCCTCTTGGACCCTCCTTCAAAACTGAGTGGAAAAGTAATTTTTCCTTACCTGTTGTTCCCTTGTAACATATGGAAGCAGACACGTGAGGAAGTGTCTCTAACAAGAACAAGAAGTCTAACATCTTTGTGTAAGCAGGAAAACATAGGGCTGTGACAGTAGGCTCACTAATTTAAGTTGCATGTTGAATTGTCTGTTGAAGTCCTTCCCTTTCAGTTTCTTTCCACTCCTTCCTAAAATATTGATACTTTTTTTTTCTAGAAATTTTCCTTCCTATCTATGCTGAGCCCAAAAGTCCAAGCAGCTCATAAAGTCTAACTATGGCTATAAACCAGATTTGAAGTTTGAAAAGAAAGTAAGATGATATTGCATTGAGAGTTACAGTGTGAGTTGGAAAAAGGAAGAGTAGCAGCAATGATGTTTGAGCTAGTCCTTTCTGCTTCCATTTTCCCTGTGTCTCTTTCAGGGGTGAAAGGACACCAGCCTCATCTCTCTGTCTGCAGCACTATTCTGCTGTTATATGATGTCTGTGAAGTATATTGGAGTGATGCACATAAAGTGCTTTGTGGTCCTGGGATAGAAGGGGCGAGGGAAATACAAACTGCTCTTCTAAGCTTGTTGGCAGACACCAGGGGATTCACACTTCTCCCTCTGGTAATGAACTCCTGCAGAGAATGTACCAAGCATAATGCCTTTCTTCAATCCATCTGTGCAGGGAGGGTTTTATGGAGCCCTCCCCGGGTCTGGGAAGCAGGGAATTTAAAAGCCCTTGGAAATAACACTGGCATTGCAGAAGGAGGTGGCCACCTGGTTCCCTGGCTGCATGCTGTCAGGCAGCAGGGCCTAATGAAGCTCTGAGGGGAACATCTCCAGAAGGAGTATGATGAGTCTAACGCTCCCTTTGGTCCCTGGGGTTGGGAGGCATAAACAGCAGCAGGGGTGGTGCTTGTGAGGGGGAGAGATGAAAGGCTGACGAGCACTCTCCTCATCCTCCCTCAGCATTATTAAGCTTCCCACATACGGTGGATGGTGGCATGTGAAAGTGGGGACACAAAGTTGATACAGCAGGACTCATCTCTTAATTTGGGAACAGAAATACTTTTCTTTCCTTCCTGCCCTCTCAGCCCAGGTGTTGCCCATGCTGCTGGTTCTGATGAGCTGCTCAGCAGGTGTGTTTTCAGCTTAAAAGGCATCTCAACAGCCAAAAGCCTAAGAAAGCTGAGCTGGCTCTTCAGAAAGCTGGGGAGGGCACATGCTCTCTGGAGTTTGAGGCAAAAGCTGCAGCTTTCCAGTGGGTTTTGTTAAGGCTGCAGAAACATTCCTGCCTTATAAACCAGCAGAAGGGAAGAAGGACCCAGCAATGGAGTATCTACCCTGCTCACACATCTAGCCATATGTAAGCCTTTTTCTTTTAACTCCTTTAGTGGTTGCTGGCCTATCTGTGTCCAGAGCTCAGTCAGCTGGCTAACACTTTCAGAGTTAGATAATGTCAAAAATAAATAATGCTTTCTCCTTAGTCAGTATCTGTAGAAAATCTTTAGAAGAGTTGTACTTAATGGAAGTACTTCATGTTTACTACAGATAAGAAAGATTATTTACTGTATTCTAATCTGGTACTTCAAAACTACTGAATTTTGAGAGTTAAAGAAGAAACTACTTGTTTTCTCTTTTTTTGTTACATTCTGAAAAAAGGTGTGACAGTGGTTTTTAATCTGTAATGAATGTGACCAGTCCTGTTTATACCAATACAGTGATCCCAGAAGTGCTTGAATAACAAGTTGATGACTATTGCACAGGAAAAACAGAGGAGTGTAAATAGTGTGAAATATCCTGACTTCAGAACACGGTTGTCTCATGTGCAGCATCTGCCACTGTCAGGCTGAAAATTGCTTCGAGGATTTTGGAAATTAGGTCATAAGAGGGAAGAAATTTCCATTCTTTGGTGGAATTGTATTGCCATATGGAATTTGTGAGATACATTATGCTAGTGGGAAGAATTGGTGACAAGGTTTGCAGTAGAGTTTCAACCCCAAAAGCAACTGAAATGCTAGGAAAGCTAAACCTCAGTAGAAGTCCAGATTCTTTCAAGCAATCTTCCTCTGTCAAGAATACATTTAGACTTCTGCACAGTTTCCCAGGCAAGAAGGGAAGAGGGAGTTCTAAATCTCTCTTTGAACAGTCAGTCTGTCTCCCTCTTGCCCTCCAAGTGCTTACAGAAAAATCCTGATGTATGGGCAGATGGGAAATTGCTTTCCCACTGACTTTCTATCACCAAATCTCTTTGCCCCTTCTGGTCCCACTGTCCTTCTGTAATGGAAAACTTCTGCTCGAGACTTTTGTGGGGCTTTGGTCTTTGTTTTTTTTTTTAATTCCATAATGTAAAGTAAAAAGCAATACTTGTGTATTTTTAGTGGTCTTGCAGAATGTCTCTCACACTAGTGTTAAGATGAAAAAATAGCCAACTCAGTGTAAAACTCAGCATTTTAGGCAGAATTCCTGCATTTACAAAGCTCCAAATCCTCTTGTTTGTTAAAAAGACTCCTTCATGTTAGTCCCAAGGTTGGACAGAACATGCTGCAAATAGCTTTCTTCCCCCAGAACAATTAGGAAAGCAATATGAAACACCCTTTATCTTTAAGGAGACAGATCTTCAGCTTCCATAACTCATTCCCAAGCTAGGGGGTTTTGAACATTTCAGCTGTACTTGAATTTTCTGCAGTCTAAGAAATCCTCCTGAGACTACCACAGCCTTTTGTGTTTGGTATGCTTTGAGTGAAGACACTATCAGTCCTGAAAACAGCTGATGCTTTCCCTGTTCCTTAACTCATTTTGTTTGGAAAGTGAACTGTCTGCTCATCAAGGAGATCTTTGCAATGCTGTTTCCAGGCATTTATTTCCCATCCATGTTATAAATGGTATTAAAATTTCCTACATTAAAAGGAAAGTAGTTCTGGCTGTGAATACATAAGACTTCCTTGAGCACAACCTTTCCACACAGTGGTTAGTAGATGCACAGCTCAGTTGCTGCATCCAACCCTCCATGTACTTTTGGGAGGCTTAGATTTGTGTTTGATGTCTTTTCAAAAAGATCAGGCAGCTCCTTGGCCACTACTCAAAATATTCTTTGTATTATTTGAAAGTGATTGGACATACAGCTATTTTCAAATCATTGGATCCTTACAGGTGTAAAATTAGGTTTGGTTACAAGAGAACCAGTGAAGAGAACATTAGATGCTAATGAGTGTCAGTTGCCTACATTATTACAGTTCAGATATCTTTGCAGACATGTCCCAGGGCTCCTTTCTTTAGCTGAATTAGCACAGGGCTTTGTTGCAAGTTTGTAGTGTCAACTGGCTAGGTTTTCGTAACTGCTTGGCTTTGATGAAGAGAGCTCAGTTTGCTGAAATACAGCTTTAAGAGTGGGCACATTTTCAAGAGCTCAGGAACTCTGCAAAAGCAAATCTGTAATTCTGCAGCAGTGTGAATTGCATCAGTGTGCAGGCAATATGGAGCAAAATTGCCTTTATAGCCTCTTTTTTTTTTTTTCATTGTTGCTCCTTTCACTCCACAGTTTGGTCCTTCTACCTAAATAGTCCCCTATTCTTGATTACCTGACCTGTTTCTCTGTGGGTTACATAAGGGTTGTTTTCAATACTGACATAGTTGAAAAAATAGGTTATTCTGTTTATTCCTATTTATTTATTATAGCTTATCTGATATATGGCTGTAGTCACCAGGACCATGCAATCTTTTGCAGTCCTAAAGAAAGACTATTTGTTAACCGTCAGGGGTTTTCAAGTATCCTAGAGCACTCAAAATGGGCTTAAGTTTATTTACCTGATAAAAGCAGGCATGCAGAGGCTGTTTTGTAGAATAGAAGGATTCATGAGAATAGGATTCTAAGTGTCTGCTATAGTGAAGAATACCCTGACTGACAAGACATAGTTGAATGAAATAATGAGTGTTTATCACATTAAAGTGTTTGATCAGATTCTCTCAGTTCAAGAGAACTGAGATTTAGGATTTGAGCCTTACCTGGTTATAAAAGCTGACTGAGAGGCAGGAACCACATGAAAAGATTTTATGTCCCAAACTGTCCTCACCTTGTAGCAGTAATCATGTTCCCTTCATTTTTACTGTCCATAGTGGAGAAAACCCTACCATGTAATTGCACTTTCTCCAGTCAAGAGAGTCTTTTGCTCCTTGTCTTTGTAGGTTTTCATGTTGTATCTACATGGCATCACATTTCTGGATGTATGTACAATCATGTGCTAGTGAAGAAGAGCATGCCATGGGTTTCCAGGCTTCAGATCAGGAGTCTGTTCTGAAATTAGGACCAGACATCTACAGTTTTAGGGAACCTGTAAGAGCTTGATTTAGTGTCTTGGGTGCAGGATGTGTGATTTAAGGTTGCAGGAACTGACCATGCTTTTTAGCTAGAGTATTGAAGAAGAACATGATGGGGAAACATGAGCTGTGTTTGTGAAGAATAAGTGTGGAATAGTTTCTAGATTTTCACAGCATTCTGAATCCATGGGCTGAGAAGTTTGTATATTACTACTAAGCAAGATTTAGGAACACAAACTTCTACAAACTTAAGCTCACAAGTGTTGGTCCAAGTAACCTGTCTACCTTCCCTGCTTCCTCACTGTGCAGCTTGAAAAGCTAGTGCTGAACAAGAGGGATTGCTGATACAGCAAATATGGCTTAGTGATTGTGAACCAGACCAGAATTCAGACAACCTGGGCTGTAATGGCATCTCTTTGGCCATGGACTTTGTGAGTGACCTCCAGCAAGCATTTTAAGTTATGTCTGTACTAGTAAATGACATGTGGCTTGAAGCGTTTCCAGGAAGGAAAGTCACCTGGCATAAAATGGCTCAGATCTGTGGTAGCAGACCTCTGTAATCCCCAAAAGAGTGTAGATTCATGCAACCCTTTCCTTCTTTTGAGTGGTCCCTTGACTATTCATGGCTGGGAATTGTCTGGGGTGAGTGCAGATTTTAACAGGCCAAGCTTTATGACAGTAAACTTGTTTCCAGTTTAACATTGCTGCACCTGGGAATATTACTGAGCACATACTGAGCCTTGATCATTGGTAGGGATTGTATGATACTTCTGACAGCTGTAGAAAGACAAGAAGTACATGTGATCCAAGGATCTAGAGATTTTCAAGACCTCAAAATACTTGGATCCTGCCTTACTGCTAACTAGGCCAAAAAAGTTTCTTCAGATTCTTCTTCCAACAACCTCTTATTCATTGTGGGGGAAAAAAAACCCTAATGTACCAGTCATTCTAATCTCTTACACATTCCTTGTGGGAGCACAGTGCTCAGGGTTTTCAGAATTTATCTGGTGGTGTTCACATTAGAATAGGCAAATGAAACAGTTTCCAGTGAAAAGGGAATAGTGTAATAGGTCCATTCACTGATTTGGCACAAATTCTTTTTAAACCCACCAACCAAGCCTGTTTTTTTTGTTTTTCTCATCAGCAGGTGGGTGTTTGTGTTTTGTTTGTTTTGTTTTGTTTTTTCAGTGATGCTCTTTGCCTTGGCAGTTTTTGAGAAACACCCTTTGCAGTACTGAAAAAGTCTTAATGGGAACTTTGTAATAAGGAATTTTAATATGACATTTGCCAAGTCAGCTCCTCTTAAAATTCCCTTGTTATGGATACGTAGCACTGTGAGAACAGTGCAGCCCACTAAGTGGGAGATTGATGTAACTCTTCCCCAGCTATTCCTCTTTCTGACTGTCACCCTCAGCCCACCATGTCTACCCCATAGGTCAAAACCATACATTACAGCATCTTTTAAAGGCTCTCTGATAAGGCCATACAATGTAATTTTAAAGTACAGTGCTGCTACCTGAGTCACAAAAGAGAATTCCAGGACCTTTGGAAAATCTGTAAACTAAACTCCCTGAAAACAACCAATTTTCCTGATGTTTGAAATATTATAGATCTGAAATTCTATTAATTCAAAGGGGAGCTGCAATGAAATTCAGTTGTAAATATCCTTTATCCAAAAGGCACTGCCATCATTTGAAGAAGAACACTCTCCTATATCTTATTTAAAGATAGAACTTTCCCACAGTAACATAAGTCTCTCCTCCATCAGTTTTGGTGGCTGCTATACTTGTCTTTTCTTCTTCTATACTGACCTCTGCCAAGGTCTTGGGAACACACTGGCAAGGTAAAGAGTATTGTGCACCCTGCCATTCACTGAGTACCTCTTTTTGCTCATTTTTGCCTCCCACTAGAGTTCAGTGGTCACTTTTCCCTGTCTGTAAGAAGGGACTGCAATGGATAGGACAAGAGGCAATGGGAGTCAGTTGGAGCACAAGAGGTTTAGGGTAAACACAGGGAAAAACTTTCCCAGTGAGGGTGACAGAGCTCTGAAACAGGCTCCCCAGGGAGGTTGTGGAGTCTCCTTCTCTGGAGATATTCAGGACCTGCCTGGATCTGTTCCTGGGTGACTTGTTCTAGGTGCCCCTGCTCTGGCAGGGGTGTTGGACTAGATGATCTTCTAGGTCCCTTCCAACCCCTAATATTCTGTGATTCTATTTCAAGACCTATATATTAGGAAGGAGCCTACCTCTAATGAAATTTGGGTAATTATCATATCCAGAGTTGATAGCAGTGAAGATGTATTTAGTATAACTTCAGGTAATAATTTACATGTAGTCATATGGTTACAGGTATAAATCCTATTTGCTTACACCTGAGGAGCTCAAGTTTTCATACTATATGAAGAAAATTTCCTACCTCTTCCCTTTTCCTACCTTAGAGTCAGTAACACCCTCTTTCCTCCCTTGTTTATACTCCTCTAAGTTGTTAAATAAAGGTTTGCATTTCTTACGTTAACATTCTGGCCCCAAAGTTCACTCTTCTTTGTAATCATGTTGTCAGGGAGTTTTGCTGGAATCCCACACCATGTCTGTTGCAGACCCAATTCAGTAATTGTGTTTCTTGATTTTTTTTTTCTGTATCAAGCAGAACTGTTTTCCTGAGTAAACAGACTGTGTTCCCACTCCCATCTCTTTATCCATACATACCTTGTTTGAAAAAGCTTCTTTGAAATCTGCATAAATGCCATGTTTTCTGTAGAAATACCTCGGTCAGAATAATGATCATTTGCATGTTAATAGCTCCATCTCTGTAGGTGGTTGTTAGCTGTTACTGGTCTTGCTTGTTACAATGAATGCAAATGCTTTTTTAGTCCTAATCTTAATTGCAAAATGATTGTATTTTTCCATAATTCCCTATATTTCAGTAATTTTAATCTATATCAAATATGATTTCTTGACATGCTATCATCTGCTGTGTCTATTATGCCTAGACTCTGCACATATTCCCATAGACTCAATAATTATCAAAGCAATTTGGTTTTTGAACTGAAAATGGGCCCTTAGCCAATTCTTTCCCACCAAACTTTGGTAAAGAACAAAATGAGACTTGAACTTGTACTTTGTGTCTTGACTGCACTTCACTCTCTTTGCAATTCATGCTTTCAGCTGCATCTGCCAGTGAAGTGAGTGACCTGGCAAAGCGCTGCTGGCACCATCATTTCCACTGGGGGAGAGTGAGGTTACTGAGGTGGAAGGTTCCCTGTCATCATCAGTTCAACATCTGTGGCCTTTGCAGCACCAAACACTTGGTGTTTACAGCAGTGTAGGCTTTCTGCTTTAAAGGGACAGTACTAAAGGATTTAGTTCCTGATGTTGATGACCCACTGTGGAGGAGAATTTCCTCTGTGGAGGTACAAGTGGTAAACTGCACAGATCTTTCATGGTGCAAAGGGCTTGGTTTGCAAGGTGGTTTGGTCACTGAAAGGCTGCCTGGTGCCACACTTGCCCCTGTGATAGCTTCCACCTGCAGACACCACAGTCCTGGCTTAAGGACCCAGATACTTTTCCTCCTCTGCATAGGAGAAGTTAAATGAACAAAAATGTGACTCAGACTGTAGATGGGAAAGTGATTTAAAGTAGTTGCTGGGAAATGCCAAGTGGAGGAGTATGGCCTTTACAATAAACCTCTCAGGGAATTACCTATTCCTGCTTATCATTCCTGATTTTCAACCTGAACAATTACAGAATCATAGAAATGCTGTTTTGAGGTATCCTATGGAGACTTCTGGCCCAACGCCCTTCTTGTTTTTTTCCTTTTTGGTTCTGGGAATACCTGAGGGTGCAAGGCAGTAACTTGAAGGGCAGTCTCTGTGCTCTGTCACTTTTCTAAGAACTGTCAACACTGTAACAGTCTCTTGGATTCACCACCACTAACTTTATACCAGATCTGTGCAATTTCAGGGTTGACCCTTCTCAACTTCAGTGGGCAGAATTACTCTTTACTATCTCTCCTCTGCATCTGTAGCACAAAATGACTATAACAAAAGCATACTGTGGTCAAAGGCCTGCTATGCCAGATGTTGTGTATGGTGTCTTCAGACGAGCTTGAGAAGACAACTTACTGAAAACAAACAAAAAGGCACTGCTATACTCTCAGCCAAATCTCATGAGTCAGTTTCACATTGCAGAGAACCCCAGGCAATACATTCATCCTCAGGGAGAAATGCCAAATTGCACAGTATACTCAGATCCACAAAGGAGTGGAGTATTATTTAATTACAGCAAAACAAAAAGTTTGTATGACTTCTTGAAATTGGGAGCATCAGACTCCCAAGATGAGGCAAATCTGATTGTATTCTTGTCTTCCATCCAAAGTTGGAAGCCCTTTCAGGCTCTGTATATCATAGTTGAAGTTAGTATTCTCCTGTGCTGGACTTAGGCACTGTAGAAGTGAGTAAGTGAGGAGGTGGAGGGTAGAGTATTACACTATAAAATAATACTTTATTTTTGGCTTACAGGTTGCTAAATTAATGGGGGATAATTTGGGATGGTCTTTTCCAGGAAAGAGAGATTTTCCTGAGTGCTGTCCCATGTCTACAAAATGGGGTTCCTCTAAGGCAGAGCTTCCCAAAATGCAAACTAATTTCATGGTTCTTTCAGCAAAAGCTACTGCTCATAAACAGACATGCTTGTGGAGATCAGCAGACTTTAATGTACACAGTAGCATATGCATCTTGTACATTTATTCTGCTTTAATATCACTTCCTGGTGTGAATCTCTAAACAGTCTGTATCTCTCATAGTTTCCTTTAGAGCAACAGAAGGAGAAAGGCTTCTATTTGACAGCAACTTAACCTGTGAGGTAGGGAGGCTGTAATAAAATGAACATAGCCAATATGCTTACCTGCCCTTCATACTGTTGAACTAAGTTTGTGAAGCTGTTTATTTTCACATGCAGCAACATAGTGCTGGCCATCTTCCTTTCAGCCAGCAGACTGGATACATAAAGGGAAAAGTAGGTCCCCAAACTGCCAGCAGCTGAAACCTGCACTTGCAACCCACCTCCTTACTAGTGATCATAAGGACTTGGAGCCTTCTCCACATAACCTCTTGAAGAAATAGTGTGGATACCACTACTTTTGTACTGACAGTGGGAGCCATCTTCTCTTCCTGGCATTGCCTGATGCAACACCCATGTTGAAGTGCAGCTCACTCAAGGCAATAGGTTAAACAGCCTTCCTTCTTTGGCTCAAATGGTGATAACATTCACTATGGACATGGGAACTCCAAGCTTCAGGAGGCCTCCCACTGCTTTCAGGGTGCTTGAACTCAATTCTTACCTCCAATAATAGCACCCTACTCACGTAACTATAGTGTACTTTAGGTCCAGTGTTCTGCCTCTGGAGTTCACAAAGTGCGCGAGCCACAGTGGGAAGCTTTCAGACAGTAGGAAAGATTCCCTGCCAAGCATAAAATCTGGGTAAGTGGGTCATGGTTGTGTTAAGTTTCACATAGCTGTTGCAGGTAAGAGCTTCCCTTAATCTGTTGGCCACATTCTTTTTGTTGTAGTCCAGTATGCCAGTCTGATGTACACGTTATGAGAACTGGCTCATGTTAAACTCATCATACATTCCTTCCTAGGGAAGCTCTGTCTTTATTGGACAGTTATGTCTTTACAGCAGTATTGTTGTGAGCATTTGTGGGGGTGGAACTGCCATTGCTGGTTTAGTGCAGTTGTTGGGAAAAATTAGAACAGATTGGTACTGTGTGAGGCTCTTGTCACATGCTTTTATAGAATACACTCATAGTGGGATCTAAAAGTTTTATCAGCATGAATTTGGGATGATTGTTTCCCTTATGGCTGGAAAAGTAGAAAATGAACAGTGCACATAAAAACTTATTTTATTTCTTCCCTAAGTCTGTCTCTGAACCTCTGGTACTCACTGAGCTTTGTTTCTGCAATTGCAGAAGGTAGGCAGAAGTACATGTGATGGAAGAGGGGAATAGATCACCACTTCTTTAGAGGGTCCTTGTGGAGGAGTGATGAGGCAAGAATGGAGAGGGAAAATAATCGCCAAGAAATTATGCTGGGAAGAGATCAATAACCTGAAAATTACTCGTGTCACTCCACGCCAGAACAGATCTGTTTAAAAACTTTCCCTCTATAGAGGAGTAATCTTGAAATTGACCCATTCTGCCTAGTTTATTCTTTTCATGTTAAAGCAACAAAAAATAATTGAAAAAGCAATGCTGCTTGTTTTTTGTTTGTTTTGTTTTTTTTTTTACCAGCCAAAAAGGCACAACCAGTCCCTTTCCGCCTTGTACACAGATTCCACCAACTATAGCAGGGCTTGGAAAGACCCAACAGTGATTTTCGTTCATAGTATAAACATTAAATACAGCTCACCCAGATGGGGAATGATCTAACAAATGAACTCCCCAGAGAGTGATTGCAGGGAACACTTCCAGAGATTAAGGCAGACAGGCACATAAAAGTGATTATGTTCTGTTACCTTGTGAGGCCTGTGGATATCACTGGTGTACAGATAGATAGTGACACAAAGAGGGGAGCAGACTGGGAGAGATGGAAAGGGAGAACTACATACAAATTCCTGTGATGGGAAGCTAGGAATGGAGATGGTGGTATCCCTTCCACTGGAAGGTAAAGAAGAGAAGGGGCATAAACCCACCAGCACACTCAGTGTGGAGCCCACATACCATCAGAGAAGTAAACAAGAAGGGAGACTCTTATTTTTAAATTTTGGGAGATTCTACTTTATTGTGTACCTTACTCTTTTTTTCCACCCTCAGTATCACCAGCTTGTTCATTCCACTAGAGTACACACAGTCCAGTAGAGCTTGGAATAGCACAAAAGGATAAGAGAAGCCAAGGGCACAAGCCAAGTGATGGCAAAGGATTGCCCTGGATTTCCAAGCTCTTGCTGATGAGCTGCTAGGCAGTGTTATTCTAATTCCATAGTAATGAATTAGTCCTTGTTACTGGTCTCTTCTATTCCTCCTCCAGCTCATTTCTTCATGGAAGGATAACTGAAGAGTTACACATCTAGATTTTCAGTTATCTACAGTTCCACCTATGTTATGCTGTTTGACTTACTTATGCCTTTTGTTACAAATTGAAATTGATATTTATTTTGTTTATTGTAAGACACTAAGAGGTGAATTCTGTGCACTGCTAAGTGTGTAATATTTGCAAATGTACAGTTAGTGAGGTTTTTTATGAAACCATTCAGTTAAAGCTAGTTGTATCTTGCTGGAAGGCTCTTGATTCATGCTCTTATTCCATTCTTGGCTTTTATATAGGTCAATATTTCAGTTGTAGCTTGGTTTGAATTCTGCCAGATTCACATTGTTCGTGTTTAAACAAAGCTTGCAGTTTTCAGTTTCACTTCAGTTCTCACAAAGAAAATGCAAAGCTTTCAGCACTCATTAAAGCATAATCTAAACAGTGCCAATAGTGCCCAGCTTATGATTGTGTAGGGAGTGAGAAGGATGAGTTCATGAGTGGGCTGGTGAGGTCAAGCAGATCAGCTAATAGCTGGAATTTCCAGGTAAACCACATATGGTTGCATTTTCTAATAAAGACAGTTTACACTTGTTTTTTTTAGAAAAGTTCTACACTGAGGAGTCCATATTCCTTTGATTTCTGTTTCTAGTTGCTTATTTTTCTTTCTTGAAATGGGATTGAGGCCAAGGGCCAGTTTTTCAAAGCTATTCAGGCATTTCACGATGAAGGTAGATTTGTAGTGAAATGCTAAAAAAACCTCCATTAGGTTGCTCACCTTTCAATTAAACCAGTAAGGATTAGATATTCATGTGCCTTTGAGAACTTTGCTTTGTGATTACCCCTGTCATTAGGTATCATTTAAGTCTTTTCAGAGGCTTTGTCTGTGCTTCCATTTCCACTCTGTGCAATTCAGACAATAGCTTTTCTTTCCCTTGCTGCTCTATTCAGAACATTGGTATGTTATAAACAGGGTCATATAAAGTCCCTTAAATGAAAGCATAATAAAAGACTCTCTGTAGCAGCTATGAGAATTGCCTACTGGGCTTGAGGGTGTTGCAGAGTGGAAGAGGGAAAGTAGTCAATAGTATTAGATGGGGAAGCTGAAAAATGAGAAAGGACAAGCATATTCCTGGCCATCTGTTCCTTTGGAGAATGGAGCTTGTACAGGTTAACACCTCCTTGTCTACTCAATACGATGTTCAAAATACCTTCCATGATTTTTGACCAAATAATATCTTGGGTGCTGTTTCTGAATATATTGAGACATTAAAATTAAGCAAGCACTTAATGCTTTTTTTCCCCTTGCTTCAGCTGCATGTAGGGAGGACAAAGCAGTTGGCCTTCTGAATGTGATGGTGTCTAGAGCAGTGGAATCCAACCAGCTCTAACTGCAGTGGCCCTCTGCAGACTGATGAGGATAACTAATAATATTGCTGACCAAATGAAAGATTTTCATCACACAAGGTTGAAAAAGGAATGTTAGCTAGTACCTGAGCAGTGCTTTTATCTAGCAGACATTCTAGAAATGCTCATTTACATATAGATATGTTAAAGATTTAATATTAGATTTGTAAGTAAAATACATGGAATTTTCAACAGTGAAACCAAGTAAGAAGAGGCCAAGAACAGGCTGCAGTGCTAACTTTGCTGGAAAGGATAAGAACAGGACAATTGATGCACACTCATGTCATACTTGGGAACATCATCTACATCTGGTCTCCAGGGCAGCTTTTCAAAAACTGGAGTAGATCTCGTTCAAGTTTTAGGTCAGAAAGACCCTTTGTTCAATCAGAACAAACTTTATAGCACCTTAACTCTGTTATGATCACTGTGAGCTGCTTGTGAGCATACCTCAGAAATAAATCATGTTACAATATCATAGGTCCAAACACACACTGCTGATAATGCAAATTAACCTGGCAAGGTGCATGTGGCTTTGGAAATGAATGATCAGTGTTCTTTCCTGGACATTTCTGCGTGAGGTATGAGTCATGAACTCCTGCATCAGCCCAGTTCTGGGAGAAACAGTTGTAGTATGAGGACAGGATTGGAAAAATTTAGGAAAGATTTTCAAAAATCTGTTACACCTGGCACATTCCAGAGGCCAAAAATGCATTCTTTGAGTGCATCTTTTTGAGCTAAGACTAAGCCAACCCTTCCAGGGCAGCTGTTGGTTTTCAGAAAGAGATTAATGTTACCACAAACAGAATCATTTTGCCATCTGGGTGTCTTGCTTCCTTACTGCTAATTTTTGGGGGTCTTCTGAGGAGTGCTGAGGCTCTACTGTGTTAGAGAAGAAGAGGTGGAAAAGTAGAGTACATTGTAAAGCACCTCCCAAGGATGGAGAGAGGGGAGGGAACAGCAGCATTAAACTTGGAAAGAAGAGGGAGCATGGGAATTGAGCACTAGTGCATTAAACTTCAATATTGTTGAATGCCTGGCTCAAAAACCAACCCATGTGAAAATTTCTGGAGGGAACTAAGACGTAAAATAATGTGGATTCTTCACACACACGCATTAAAGACAAAACTCCTAAGCCTTACAGCTGTGAAATTGTCATGGATATAACCAGCTTAATTCTGCTGGTGAGAATGGGAAATTCTGTTTTGGTTTAGGTAAGTTAGAATATGAAAACAGTTGTGTTCATTCCAATATATCTTAGCCACAATGAAGCATTTAATTAAAGATGAACATGAACTAACCCTTAAAACCTAAATCCTTTTATGTTTGGAAAGCTAGATCCACAGCAGAACCAGCCTACTATGCCATTTTGGCATCCTTTTAAAGTATGTTAGAAGGGCCACACCAGTGAAATTAAGCCTGATATGGCAGTAAACTTGCCCAAAATATGTGTGCCTTTTGAGGGTTCTGGGGTTTGTAGCTGAAACTTCAGGTACTGTTGTGTCATCTATTAATTTGAACTCTAACTCTGATTGAACTTTAAACTTGTACACCCTCCCAGTTCAGGTGCTGTTTCTTTGACCTCCCCCTACATTCAGTCCAGGTTTATGAGTTGTTCCTGCAGAATATAAATTCAAGTGAATTTCTGCAGATCACTTAGCCAAGTGTTGGTTGTCGATCTGTACCCCAAAAGTATTGGGTATTATTAAAGGTTTAGAGTCAGGTTAGGCAGTGGTGCATGGAGTCCTCTGTGTATGTGCTCTAGATCTGATACTGCTCAATGTTTTCATTAACGTTTTCACTGGAGACTGGAATGGAGAGTATGCTAATCAAATTCATATGCAACACAAAGCTGGAAGCAACCGCCAATGCATTGGAGAATAGGATTAGCCCAGAGTCCGACTATGATGAATTCAAGAACTGAGCTGAAATCAATAAGCTGAGATTCAATAAGCACAAATGTAAAGTAGTTCACATAGGAAGGGGATAATTAAATGCACAAATGGAAAATGGAGCTGTCTGTAGGCAGCTAATATGGAGGGAGAGACAAAGAGGTTTTGCTCCTTAAACCAAATCTAGGAAGACAAGGATTCATTTTTATTCCTGGCAGTGAACAGCCAATAGCTCCAAAAATTAGCTTCATGCCCAGATCCAGCTTTTAGCTCCACATGAGCTTGTCACTGACGATGCATAATTAAAGATGAAAAAAATAAATAAAATCAAATCCAAAAGCACTAGCTCAGCCTTTTCCTTCTTACACAGAGGAAGAGGTTAGCTCTTCAGTAAATGAACAGCAAGGCTTTGTTTGTCCTCTCTTCAGCTGTCTGTGGGCACTTCTCTAAATCTCTGCTTGTCTTTGCATTCTCCACACCTAGTGTGGACTCCAGTGACAGGCATCTTAACCTGTCATACATAGGGCCCGTTAGCTATTTTACTGTTTCATGTCAAGAAGAATCACAGATTTTGTTAGATTGGTGATTTCTACACCCAAGTTTCTATGCTGACAAGAGTGGTTGTCAGTCAGAAGGAGAGGACTGTGTAGGCTGTGGTGATTAAAGCCAGAATCTCAGTATCCTGAACTGTAGGAGGACCTGTATCCAGCCCTTGCAAATTGTGATGAGAAGGGATTGCATGGGTCAGTAGTCTCTGAAGAGAACATGGGAGTAAGGATGGGATTAAGTGAATGCAGCTGCTTCATTTCAGGCAAGGTAGTGATGGAAAACATGATGAGAATACTAGTCCATGGCTCCCTTGGTGAGGTTTGTGGTACATTGACAGATTGTCTGGTGTTCATTTGCATGGCCTTTGCTCACCGTGTGCCTGTCTTGGGCCCTCTCTATCACTATCTGTCAGACACATCTTACCAGAAATCCTCTGTTCTTTGCAGGAAAATATCTGCACTATGGTTTGAAGGGAAGTCTGGGCTTTCTGAGCAGTAAACTCCTTCTTCCATTACCCAGACCGGGCTGTCTGAGTCAAACCTAAACCTAGGACTTATTCTCTTTCTGAAGGAGTCTTTCTGAGTGCTAATCAGGAGTAAGTAGAGTGGTGATTCATCAGGTGCTGCTGTCCATGGAAAGGACTAACTAGAGGACATCAAAGGGTTGGCTAATGCAGCTGCACCAAAGGTCAAAAGCTTCCTTCATTCAAACCAGAAACTGTGATCTTTTGAAAGCCATTAATACCCATGTTCCCCTATTAAATCCAGTCAGGTTCTTTCACTGAGTGCACTCTCCTCAGGCTAATAGCTGATTTTATTTTCCAGTCCCCTAATCCTTCCCCTCTTGATCTTGGACCAGAAATTTCCTTTTTGAAAACATGCTTACTTCAAGGAATCGCAGGCCTGAGCTCTTGAAAGGGTTGGGTTTTTTTGAGAGGCTAAACCAAAACTATGCTTTATTTGTGTGCTTGAGGCTGCTAAAGAAGAATATTTTTCTCTGTAAGGCCATGAGAGCAGCTTTAAGTCAAGTGATACTTAAGAGACAAGGTGGAGCTGTCAGTGTGCTCTGTGCACCTAGTGATTCCAGGTTTTCTGTCGGGAAGGAAGAATTGCCCTTTAGTGGTGCCAGATACTGTGGGTCACCTTGACTTGAAAACTTGGGTTCAGAATTTGTCTCAGCAGAAACATTTTTGTGTCAGAAGTGCTCAGGCTGAGGACTCTGGCCAGATAAAGGGAGAGTTTTTTGCCAGTAAGATTTGGCATTGCCTGTGTTGATAGGACAACACCAAGCCTTAGTCCTGCCTCGCATCTCTGTGGTTTCTCTGTCCTCTCAACACCCTCAGCTTTACCCCAGCAGTAATCAAATTGAGAGATAGTAGCAAATTGCATTGGGATACTGTGCTCCTTCTTCCCTATATAAATTTAATCTGTGCTGTTTTTAAAGCCACATTATAGGAGTAACTGGCCTAGGCTGATCTTTAATTAGTTTAGTACCTTTTTCATGCAGCTGTCGGTGTATTAGGACATAGGAAAAAACTCTGGAGTGCATTTATCTCTGACCATATCCTTCCCATGTAATAGCTTTGAGAGCACATTATGAAGTAGAAAAATTCAGGGCAATCTTGAGGTGGTAGTCAGCTCTGGTGCACGATGGAGTTGACATATAACCACTTCCAAAATCAGAAGGAGCAAACAATTGCTCTGGGCTTCTTTCTGTATCCAACAGTTCCTGTGAGTGGCTGGGGATATTGTCATACTGCTAAGATGGCAGCTACAGAATGACTTCAGATTCTGGAGGCATCAGATTGAAGCAATGCAGCAAATAATGCATAGAATAGATGGTCTTTTGTTATGAGGAGCACCAGACTCTTAGGACTGTGGGTAGTGAGGAGGGGGCACAGGACACACTCATTGACAACAATAGTTTTGGCATAACTGACTTGATTAAATCCTGGTGTGATAAATGACTTGGTTATAAAGTTTAGGAACATTCTATTTCCCAAGGTAGGCCTAAGAGTTATTTGGGAGGGTGCTTACAGAGCTGTGCTGAGGCCATGCTAAGCTGTTTAACAGTACAGCTGATGATTTTTCCATTCCCAGGACCACGCCCAGGCACTGTTTAACTTATGAATATAGTTGCATGTGGGCAGCCCACCCAGTTATACCAGAAAACAAACTCCTCAACCTATCTGTCTGAATGCATGCAGCTGGGGCATTAGGAAGGATATCAGTGTTGAACATTGGCTGAAACTCTTACATAACCATTATTGGAATTCCTTAAAAAGCCCAGATTATTTATTGTAACTAAATATAAGGGAAGAAACAAAGGCACAGATGAAGAGATGAGCAGGTGCAAAGAGAGGTGGTACTATCTCAGTCTGAGACAAAGGTGCATGAGCACCTGAAGCCTAGCTGTCATCATTATTTCTTTGTAAACATTGTGGCTTTGGTATAAAGAGAGTTTTGAGGACAACGAAGCAGCTTTGCAAAAGTTTAGCTGTGAAAGCTCAAAGGTTCAAATCTGATGGTGTCTGGTAACATTGCCCATCAGACATGGGAGCTAATCTTTCAGTAGGGATTTAGAGGTGATGCTTGGAGGAGGGTAAGCCATATATCTTCACAGTAAAGCCAAAGCTTGTGTTTCATGAAGTAGAAGAGAGGCAACTGGAAGAAATGTTTAGATAAAGGTGCAGCATACTCCAAATGACAGGAAGGGAATGTGACCTTTGGCTTTCTGCACTGATTTGAGCACCAGGCAAGCTTGCAGTGTTAAGGCCAAGAAAAAGATGTTGTAATGAAGGGTAGGCTGATGTGAGCCTGGGCAATAATTTCAGCTGCAGTGAAAATGGATAAGGAATTCATGCCTTAAAAATGTTTTCTAGCAAATGTGTGATTTATATAATGTCCAAACGTGAGGACCCAGAAAGAAGTCTATATGACAGACAGTGCATGGATCATAGCTCAGAGCAATGTCTGTCCAGGCCCATGGTGTAGTCTCCAGTGATGGAAAAAGCAATTCAGTTTTTCAGAGGGAGTCTTTGTTTTTGCCCACGTTGAACCTTAGCTACCAGTTTCAAGATCAGCAATGCATTCATTTGCAAGTCTTCTGATGAAGTGTGAAAAACCCTGCATAATGTTCAAGTAAAGCCAGCTTCTTCCTAGATGTTCCATATGGGGCATTTCCAAGGTGTGAAGGGAGGTTTCTGGGGGGTTTCCAAGGTGGGAAGGGAAGTTAGCAGAGTGCACTCAAGTTCCAAATGTAGAAGAGTTTTTAGGAGCCTGTTGCAGGTGGTTTAGGGTAGAACATGGTAATTGTTCCTCCACTATGAGGACAGTGAGGTATTTTTCAGCTTGTTGCTAATTATGATGGATTGTGAGCAATTCTTACTAAGGGTAGACATTTGAAATTTATAGGTCCTGGTGACTTACTTTTGAGCTATAGTGCTCAAAAGAGGTGATTGAGGGGATTTCCAGCTCTTAACTCTAAGATCTTTTAACTCTGAATCTTAACTTTAAGTCTTTGTGGGAGAGTACCAAAAGTATTAGAAGAATGTTAGTGTTGTGCTGCATTCAAAACAACAAGGATTACTTGAGTGACAGTGGGGCAGTTATTTTGGCATTGTTTTAAGAATACAAGAATGAAAATTAATATCTAGAATTCAGCAGCTAAAGAATAAGGTGGTGACAATGTCATTAGCACTAGGCAACACAGATTTAAGGAAAATAGGCTTTTCCAAACAAATCTGGGTGGGTGCTTTTGGGTTTGTTTTTTTTTGTTTGCTTGTTTTGTGTTTGGTTTTGTTGCCTTGTTGTTTGTTTGTTTGTCAAATTACAAGTCTGGTCCATAAAGATGACTTCATATTTGGACATTTTCTAAAGTAGTGTCATTCCTCATGGCATTCTGACAATATGTTAACACTATGCAATACCAATAAAGCAGAGTTTAAATAACTTGAGAGAAAGCTAATGACAGATCTCAGAAAGCACTTGTCAATGGGGAATTTTCATCAGATGGGAGCATTGCAGACAGGCTTCTGAGAAATCAGTACAAAGCCCCATTTTATTCAGCTTTTTCATCGATGATCTGAGAATAAGTATGCTGATAAAAAGGGTGGATGACACAAAGATTAGTAGGATACAAAAAAATAATGACAGCAAGATTCTAATACGTGGTTTGCTCAGAAAGGCTGCATCTCTTCATACAAAGGTATGCAGTGCACCCAAAATTAATTTGGATATTTAGAGACACAGAAGAGCAGATTGTGCTTTCAGATGGCAGGACTATATCTGGAAAGGAAGAATAAGGTGGTGTACAAGTGGATCTCAGATTTCCCACTAGTGCAGTAGTAAAAAGGGGCTTAAAGACCACAGATTTATGAACATAACAACAATTTAATATAATGTGAACCGCTTTTCTGTCTCATATGGCACTTTTGAGTCCAGTTCAGAGATATTTGGTTCTATGATTCTATGATATTTTGTCTTTTTCTGGTATCTACGTTTTCAGAGCCTGCTGCAGCACTGTGTGCAGAAAGAGTCTTCAGCATGAGTTAGATGATCAGATATAATGACTTGCAGTGAGACTTCAAGATCAGTCTAATTTATCTGAAAAGATTGGGGAGAGGAACTTGTTTTTTTTAAAAAAAACTAAAAATACATAGTGCTACAAAGCACTTTAATCTAGTGGGGAAAGGCAGAGCGAGGACCAAAACAGGGAAATTGATGTCAGACAGATTCAGATTAGGACCAACCTTTCAACAGTGAAGGTTACCAAACACTGGAACAAACTCCCTTAGGACATGCTAATTCTTCATCACTTTCAACTCAAGACTGGATACCTTACTAAAAAAAGGATGCATTAGCCAAAGAAGTCACTGAGCTACGTACAAGGATAGGTAGGTGAAAATTAAAGGTGTGTGACATATAGAAGACCAGGAGGGATTGTTTTAAACTCTCTTCTGACCTTAAAGTACATGAATCTACCAAACCTGGTTTCTCCTGGAAATGCTTTGTGAATTCCTTTGCATTTCTCTTCTGCCATCACATTTTTATCACAGAACTGTACTGTACATACAGTGTTACATGTGCCAAGCAAAGGGAGTCAAACACCTCTGTTAGATGTGTCTGACATGTCTTCACATCTCTCTTCCTCTATCTCTCTGCTGCCCTTTGCTGTAGGAGATACATCAAGCTAGTATACATCTTCCAAACCTTCAGTTAAGGCATGGCAAGTTGAACTTGAGAGGAACTAGGAGAAGCTGAAGTCCAGGCCTCTGGTTCCCACTGTACTTTCCAAGTATGTGAGCTAGCATATGTTAAGATTACACTTAGCCTAAGTGTAGTATGTTCTGTGCAGGTTGAATACCAGAGGGCATATTTCTACACTAAAAAGTAAAGCCAGCTGCAAAATGGGTGATACTTAGCTGAGTTTTGGGGGCTGGGGAAGAAAATCAGTTCAGTGCATGTGCCTCTCCTCCTGGCATTCTTGTACATCTCTACAGATCTCTACTTAAAAATTCAGAGATGTAGTTCTCATTCCTTGTGCTGTGAAGACAGTGGCATCAGTGAGCAGGCAGGCTGTTTGGGCCACTGGAATCTGTCAACTTAGCACGAGCCTCTGTGCAAACAGAAGGCTAGCGCCGGAGTTCAAAGATGATAGTCGAACAAGATTTGCAAATCAGAGGTTTGAAATTCCACAAAGAAAAGATCAAACAGCCTCTTTCTTTTAACATGCATCTCACTGCTTTAGGGGACTGGACAGTTTTCATCCAGAAAGTAAATGCAGGAATTTCATGCAGAAATTAAATGCCTTTGTTGATACATATAACAAAATGTTATCCCTGACACACACAGTGTCAACTGCCAGCTCATCATCAGATCTGGGAATTCGTGGAGATGGTCCCTAACTAGCTGTATTCAGAGCTTTTTCAGCACAGATCACACTTGCACCATGTCTCTAAAGGAGACATCCTGATTTTTTATGGCTAAATTTAGAAGTGGCTCCCAGCCTGTATCTCTTTAACAGCCCAGACTACAAACTTAAGCCCATGCATCTCTGAACTTTGTCACATCTGAATTTTTAATCTCCTTTCTGTGGCATCATTCCATTTTTAGTGTTGATTTTAAAAAACAACTGTACCCTCCACTCCCTTCTCCAGCCTTTTCAAAACTCAAGAATGCTGGAGAATGATAATTCTGTCATGACAACTTCTGAGTTTCTGAATTTTGTTTTTGATCCACGTTGGATGACACCCAAAACTTTTCAAGCATTTTAATGAAGCACAATTGTGTTAAAATGTCTGGTCTGCTTTTTGAATGAAAATGTTAAGTATTTTGATTTGGGTCTCTCTGTCACCTTTGGAAATGCTCAGATAGTCTCCCCTAAACTTTCAGTGTTCTGGCTTCCAATAAACATCCCATTTTGACCAGAAATTGTTTATTTGAAAATGCTCCACCAATTCTACTTGAAATTATTCTGCTGTAGTGGTAGAGCTTGCAACGCATCTCATTGTTGAATAAATTATATTTCTTGCAACTTCCATATTATATTGAAATATATTTCAATATAAGTCTTCCTGTGTTCAGTTTGCTCTGCTGACCCATGTTTGATGTCATTGGACAGTGGAAGATGACAGCAGAGAGATATAACATGTCAGATCTGTATGTACCACACCCTTCTCTCCTGGTTGGTGCACAGCTGTGATGAAAGCCTCCAGCTGCAGCCAGCTAGCAGATGTTTTAGTTCAGGTGTCTGTATGGTTGGTGGCAGAGGTGTGGATGCTCAGAGCAACCAGCAGTGTAGCAGAGCACAAGCATGATGGTGTCAAAAGAGCTCCTGTATTGTAGGAAAGCAGATGAAATGTTTAAGTAGTCTTCATCCAAGCTGGATGAGTGCTGTCAAGTAGTTTTCTCAATTCTTTCACCAATTTTTCTTGATTGCATTGACACTCTCTTGGCATCCACATCCTGTGATTATTCCAGAGAGAACATTTTTGATGAGAAAGGTTTGTAGAAAGAGTAGATTTCAGGTAAAGCTGACTGACAACAAATTTTAAATTCACAATTGGCAATATTTGCACTCAGAATTTGTTTTGAGGAGGTAAAGATTCATTCAGGCAGGGGAGGGAACAAGAACAGCAAGTGTCCCAGGAGTCCCATGCAAAGCATTAAAGCTTTTGTAACGTGTGTCTTGCTAGGAGGCTCTTGCATTTAAACAGCACACTTAAAACTACTGATGGAGGTCACGAGCAAGTAATTTTTAATCTGGACTAATTTTAGCTGCCATGATCTGTTTCCAGTGTGTGAGCGGAAGGATTAGATGGCATATTTTTGTTTTATTTGTTTCTTTTTCTGCCTTTAAAAAAGGAATGGAAATTAGTTTTTAAAAAAACCAAACTGCAGTATTGTGGAATCATGTGCAGCTGGTGGACTGTTCAGCTTCTCCCCTCAGTGCCCATGTTGCTTGATCAGGACCAAGTAATTGTAATTTATTTTTTCTCAAACCATTGTAGACTTCTTCCTGCTTTCTTAGGAATGTGGTTTAGGCATGACCTGTGATCCTTCAAACACAGCAGGGTCAATGTTCAGAGCACCAGCTCTCTCAGTAGAATCCACATGAAATAATTTCCTGGGTCTCCCCTTCAGACACATGTGCACAGATATTTCAGCAGGCAAATCCAAACATTTCTGTATTCTTCAGGCATCCTTCCTAAATTGCTGCAAAGTGCTGACACACTCTTAATAAATGGTTGCCCAATTTCAGCCCAGAGGTGGCTGCAGTTCTAGGATGAGTGGAGTGACATCTGGACACTGGTGCATTTTTTAAGCAGAGTATTTGGGGATCTTTCTGGCTGATAAGTGCTCTGTGAATGCTGGGCATCATTATCAAGTTATCGTTACCAGGGAAATCGTGCCAACTTGTAAGTTAAATTCTAATTACACAATTACTTTATGTAGTATTAATAAAATGTAATGTGAGATTTTTCAGCAAACTCTTAAGTAAATATTTTTTTTTTAGACCAAGTGATTTATTAAATTAATTCTTTATTAGGCCTAATTTAGACTTCAGGCCATTTTTACTAGTACTTCGGCATAAAATTATTGCATAATTAGTAATACAGTTGTCATACTTATAAGTAATGGTTTTACTTAGAACAAATTAGAAGGATTAGATTTTTTTTTAAGAGGGTATTGGGTCTCAGGGGTAATAATAATAAAGAATAACTTAATTACACCTTTCCTATGCTGGATCATCCTTTGGAAACGTGGCTTTTTGAGGTCACCTCACCTGTAGTTCTCCCCATATAGCAGCTTTTTCTGGGGTGGAACACTCCACATACTTTTTCTCATTTGCTCAGCAACTAATGAGGTTTGTGGGGTGCAAGTGGTTTGGGCTTCAAGCTTCTACCAGATGTTACCACCCCACAGCAGGGACAGCTGAATGGCTCATGAAGCAGCCCTTTCCCTAGCACAGTTTTACAGCCAGGCTGGTAAAGTAAGCTGACATCAATTTGATTCATGCTAATCGAGCAAGCTGTAAAGTGCAGCAGCTGACCCAGGAGCTGTTTGGTTGTCCCTTATGAGGGAACTGCAATCTCTGGGAGAGAGGTTTGATGGAGAGCTGCAGGCCATAATGCCCTCAGCCATCCCGACTTAATTTGCTGACGTGAGAGCGGCGACGCTCTCTGACAGAGCAGGCGTTCAGTGCGGGGAGATGAGGGGAGCTTAGCCACTTCATCTGCTGAGGGAATGGAAAAAGGCAGAGCATATGGATGCTTGTTGGAAATTGTTCAGGATGCTGATGCTAACACCTATGCTTAAATATATGGGAGGGATGAAAGGAGATGTATATAACCACCTGAGAATTCAAGGCCTCTGATTTTATCTTAGCCACAACACAGGTTCTAGCAATGTGTGCTGGAAGACATTTTAGCTCCAGGGTTTTTTTTGCACAGCAGCTCCCTGTGGTATCCTAGCAGTCTGATTTGGTCTGTTATTATATTCGGTAGCTTCACATCCTGCAGTGCACGTGCAGTGCTCAGACCTGTTGCCATTAAGTATTGATACCATTAGGCTAGGGAGAATTTCTAGGAGAGTAATGTACTGTACCTGTGTATAGTTTCTCTTCAAAGGGGCTGAAAATCTTCAGTTCTCCCAAGTCTGAACCCGGGTTGGTATCTGTGCGAGGCTTGCCAAGGTCGGGTCATTAACTGCTTTGGTTTTAGAAGTTAAAACTTCTTGCCTGTGGAAGTCACATACCTGAATAAGAAATGCAGAAGCTAGGCAAGGAGAGAGAAGCCTCTGAGCGGAATGATCCCTGGAAGCCCCTCACCCTGGGAAACTGGCAGACATTGGGAGGGAAGGCTGAATTCTGTGATTGAGCAGACTGCATAGGGTTAGCTGGGGAGATCACCTCTAGGAGCAGCTGCCTCTATACCTTCCCTTTCATGCCCATTGTAAATAAATTGCATTTATCATTGCCTTCACCCTTTGTCTCCAGGCTTCTGAGGTGTTGAAAGCTCCAGTTAAATGGCTTGCCCAAAGAAAACACTGTCATATTTGCATAATATTTTCATAGACACTGAGCTCAACCTGAGCCTGAAGGGAGATTGGGATGTTCCCTGCATATTTTATATTCCTGTCTTCAATTCCCACTAAAGCTAACTCTAAATTGTGGCATGGGTAGGTGTATAATAGAGAGAGAGAAAGAGCTGAGACGTCTGAATTTGTCTGGGGTATTTCCAGACACTCTTAGTTTAAGAAGCTACTTACACCCCATGGAAAACTCTGACATAGTGCTATTTAGAAACAAATCGTCTTCCATTTCACCTCTTTCTCAGTATTCCTCTTCCCTCATTCTTCATTACTAGGGACATCTGCATGAAAACAGAGTCTGGATTTTTTTTTATATATCTTGGGAGTTCATCTGCCTCTGCTGATTATCCCCTCCTCCCCTCTCCTTCTGAAGTCATTATCTTCTGATTGCATTACATTTGCAGCCATCCCACCGCGGGCTCTCTTCTCATCAAGATTCTCAAGCGAAGCAGGGGAAAGGATAGGTCAGCTTGCAGAGAGGAAATCTCAAGGAAAGCCTGGCCCTGGCGGGAGTGTTAGTGTCCAGTCCATATCACTGCCTCTTTCATCCACAGTCATGCTCTGTCACTGATATTTTCATAAAGGTGCAATGAACCCAGTCAAATTTATCCCAACACGAGTTGGAGGAAGTCTTTTTGACAAGGCATGTTATTTGCTGCAAAATGCAATATCATTCGTGTCGTCTACCCTCCAGATGTTGGGAGGCTTGAATTGAATTAAGGAAACTTTTATTGCTGGAGTGGGGAGAGTAACTGGAGATGCAAAATCCTACTCACATCCTTGAAACCAGAACTGGAAGCCTTAACTACAACAGAGTAACAGTCTTGCTCTGGGCAAGTTATACTTGTTTCACTGAAGTGGAACAGCTTCCTTAGGAGAGATTGAGGGAACCCTTGTCAGAACAAATACAACCAAATTTTGTATCCTTACTTCAAATCAAAAAGTAGATTTTGTCAAGGGTCTACTGTGCCTTTACATCAGTGGAGTTTTGCCAGCTGCTCTTTCCATGTGCTAGGAAAAACTACCTTATATCTGTTGAAACATCCTAACAGACTTAACAAAAGGAGGGACTACCCTGATGAGTATCATTTAACAGGAAAGCACACAAAATAGTTCTGGCTTAGCTAAGGTCACAAAATGAGCCAATGCAAGAGTTCAACCCAAATCCCAGGTGTTCTGCCACCCAGGCCTGCTTTTTAGGATATGCTTGTCAGACAGTCATCATCCACAATTATTCTATCCTTCATTTGACTGCATCCATTTAGAGATTTAAAATTAAATTCATATTCAGATTTCCATGCCATAAAAGGAATCTTCAAAATGCAATGATAAAATTTTATCTTAAAGGAAGGACCTCAGAGTTCTTCAGGACTCTGTACAGTGGACTTGGGAAACAGCTCTCCTAACAAACATTTTTCCACTAGCCCCATCAAAAGAACACTGGCATTGTTCCTTACAGTGTTTCTAACTACATGCAAATGCTCTCATAAAGTGTTTATTTGTATTGTTCTACTCCAACTCCTTTGAAAATATTAAAAGCAATGGGAACAGGTCCTTCTTATTTCTTGTAGCAAAACCCATATGTGTCCAAGGCAGCAACTGGGCCATAACAGTAATGCAAAGCAAGTTGCAGAGGAAACTGTAAACAATTTTGTCTAGGATGAGAATGACAACCCTTTCTTCCTAGACAGATGCCTAAGCTGTTCTGGTTTTCCCCGGGAGGTATTGCAAAGGTAATTCTAACTAACAGCTCCAGTACATGTGTACACTGTGTGTCTCTGGATAGGGGATGCCAGCAAATATCGAATTTACTTCTAGAATTAAGTGACCATGCAACAGCATGTTATTGCATTTAACGCTAGTGCTGTACTGCAAAGAGGAGCAGTGATAGAAATCAGTTTAAATGTAGGATGATCTGATTTCCCAGTATCCCATTACAGCTGGTAGCTCTGCAGTGTTACTGCAAAGGGTTTGACATCTCTAAGTTGATGGGTGCATCTGTCTCGGGATGTGTTTGCAAAAGACTAGATAGCACAGTGGGTGGCTTGATCCTTCAGGCCAAGTGTCTGTTCCTTAAAGCTATGTCAAGGATGAGATCGTTACCTCTTTTCTATTTTATATATCTATGTGAATTAATTTCAAGCAAGTTGTGGATTTGGTTTGGGTTTTGTCCCCTCTGGGGATTTTTCTTAGGTTGGGACTAGACAGGAAGACTTCTATATACAAAAGAGACTGCTTAACTGAAACGGAGTATTTATGCAGAATTATCCCCATGGACACTTCCCAGGGTTGATCTATACTTAAAGATGGCAAGGGAATTGGTTGGGTTACTCCTGGTTGTGTATCCTTTGGGGAGATGAGGCAGAAAGTAAATCTGAGACCAGCAACAGCACAGCATCTGGTGATCCCAGCATGCATCCTGCTACCTATGCTATATACTATGTCTTCAAATAAATAAATAAATAAAGGCACAACAGAGGAATTCACATTGTTTTGAAGTTAATCACTGTATTAAATTGCCATTTGTCAATAGCCATGTAATTTGTGTTATGGATTACAGCAGTGTAACTCTCAGATACATTTTACCAGTGTTTCAAATTATTTAATAACTGTATTTATCAAAAAATAAGCAGTATCACTTGTTTTCACCCCACCCCTTTTAAAATCATCCTATTCTGAGGGTTTCAGAACCCTCAGAATATAATAGCCAGCTCTGCAAAAATTCCTACTAAATAAATTATCACCAGGAGTCTCAAAATCCATTACCATAAACAAAGCCATTTTCCCCTCCCCAATCGATGGCCTGCTGTGTTGCTGCTAATGGGACCGTACACACATGTTGCACAGAAAGTAATTCATTTGCAGGTTCCTCAGACCTTTTTGTTTTATTTTCTTGGTGGAGAGGGGGTAGGAGAGAAGTATCACAGGAGGATTCAGAAACTATTTCTCTGAACTCCACGTTTATCACAGAGAATGAGTCCTTCAATCTGCAGAGAGAGGCACATTTCAATGTGCACGTTGGAAGAAAATTTTCTGTACCAATTCATAACAGACATGGGAGAAGGGCAGAAAATAGGAATAAAACCTCAGAGAATGTGACTGCTGCCTTTATTTGGATCATCCTTTGTGGGAAGAAACTTGTCCACATATTCTGCTACTGGTTTACAAATTTACCCTAATTATTTCCCACCATATCCTATCCTATTTCAGTCCCATCAGCATCCTACAGTTCTGCCATCATATATTCAGGCTGGTTCCCTGCTTTTGCAGTCCTGGGCATCCTACATGCAGTCTGCCAGTGCATCACAATCATTTTATTCTTTCTTGTTTCATACAAAATGTACTTTTATTAAGAAAAAAAAATCATTGATATTTTTTTCTCTTTTCAGGTAAGTGGCTGTTTCTGCTTTTATAAAACTGGAGAACAATCAGCAAGCCTCAGCTCTCAAAGGTACTCTTTGTGGTATGGTTTCTTTCTAAGCACCTTGAAGTATTTTCCTCATCTGCGTTTGTATAGCACATCCGTAGGAGGTTTGAGGTAGGTGAACTGGGATTTAACCTTAACCAAACAATAATTTCTCTGTGATTTCTCCAGTTTAGTCTAGTCTTACTGAGATGCTCAGAAATAGGAGTTAAAGGTACAGTGTAGGGAGAGATTGTTGAAGGAAACCTGCAAGGCTGTCAGCACAGTGGGAGGCAGGCTGTGTGAAGCTCTTCCAAACACAGGACCAGCTCAAACACATGCTCTGCCTGTTGCATGTGCCCATTCCTTTCATGTTAGCCCTGGTGGGTGCCTGGGAACACTGTGGAGACATGTGTGCAGTGGAGCTAAAGTGTTCAAAGTGGTTTATGCACATTTCTAAAGCTGGCAATGCTGATTGCTACCAGCAAACATCTGACTCTGTCTTCTGTTGCTGATTCTCATTGGTCAATACTGCCAACCAGGACCATGGGAAAATAATTTAGGCCCTTAGAACCATATACTTAGACTTTTGGGGGATTTTTTTTTTGTTTGGTTTGTTGTTTTGTTTTATTTTTTTAGTATTAGGAATCTGGAATTGATCCATCCTTCCTTCTGGGAAGAAATCTTGATGACATAAACAGTATCAATCACTGGGCAAAATACTGACACAGCATGAGACTGATTTTACTTAAAATGCAAGGTTTCAAAGGTATTTCCGTGGGATGGAAAAAAATGGCATTAAATTGCTCAGATACAGAGAACTCCAATTCCCTAATATGTAAGACAATTTTAAAGGTCCCCGATTTGTTGCTTGATAGTCTTTGGTGCTGAATGGGCAATTATTTTCTGGTGTGACTAAACTATTGTCTCAAATGAGTTAGTTGGATATAGCTCTGAGTATTACCAAGAAATGAAAGTCTGGAACACATTAAATATCAATATTAATTAATGACTCTTGGACACGTACAGGAAATTGCCTTAAACCTCCAACCTTCTGAAAATATCTTCAAGTGGGATTACTGACATAAAGGATTTGATCTAATTATCAGTGCTAATTTCCTTTATGATGGTGGTAGCAATGCTGTTGTTAAAATGGCACAGTCAAGATTAGTCACCTACAGTATTAGTGTTAATCCTTTATCTGTATTACTAATATTTTAGAACTAAATCTTTTAGAAATAATCACCACCCATCCTGCTCCACAGTTTGTTCAGAGAGGGTGATTAGATGGCTCAATTTTCTCATCCTAATGTGCTGGGTTTTGTGGGGTTTTTTTTCTTTAAGCTTTCTACTCCTGAAATTGGTGTTATTGGTTACACTTTCTTAGCCTTTGTATGATTTGAAATGCTAGCTGTACACTGTAAGAGTAAGAGGCAGGTAAATAGATTGAAATGATTTAGTAATATTACGTGGTTTTCCCTCTGGCTTAGCCATTAGAGGTAGCAAACTCTCTGAAATAAACAAAACCCAAGAAAATGGTGATGAGGGGGCAGGAGAGTAATGACACAAAAAAAGTCATCTGGAATATATGGTACCTTCATCTCCCTGATGTGATTTTTTTTTTTAGGTGTGCATAAAATAAACAGTTGTGAGGAGGCCTGTGTCTCTTAACAAATGGAGCTCAAAGCCTGGCAATTTTTTTTTGCTGGGACAAAACAGAGAAGTCTCATGGAAGCAATGGGAGCTGTGGGCACTCCCTTAGCTCTTGGTGGTGGGGAGAAGATACTTGATCCATCAGCTTCCTGGGAAACAGGGACTCCTAACCTGTCAGTCATCTTGCTTTAACAGGCAAAATTATCTCAGAAAAAAAAAAAAAGCCCACAAGTGGTTAGAGCCCCAATATTTGCCTAAGGAATGCATAGTATAGAGAAGGCTTCTGAAAGAACAAACCAACTCAGTTTCTCCCCAGACTTCAGCCTTAAGAACAGAGAAAACTCAGCTGAAAACCTGATGTCTCCAGTGATGGCACAGAGAAATGCTACATGGCTGTGCAGTTCATTATCTGGTGTTTGGATCTTAGTAGGATTGCTGCGGAAGAAATCCCCTACCCACCAATGTCCTATCAGACAGCACAACACGCTGTCAGCTCTTAAACAATCAACTCAGCAACACAAAGTGGTTCCTCCAAACAGCAGTCCCATGCAGAGATCAATTTACCCTTGATAGTCCTGATTTGATATTTTTAATCTGGTTTTCTTTCTTACATACTTTGGCCAACAAATCTCTTCCTACATAGTCTTGAAGTATTTTACTTGTCGTGCAGAACTCATCTGAAAATGCATGTCTTGGTTCTTTGGTTTGTAATGCTGTTTCATCAACAGCTAGTTCTGGGTAATGATCCAAACCTCTGCTGTGCTTTTAGATAGACACATGATGCTTTGATAAGGAATAAGAGTTTGAGAGAGAGCTGTGTAGCTACAGGCTTTGATTCAGCAGTTGTGTCAACAGGTACAGGACATATTCTCTGCTCCTGAGCAGAAAGCAATTTAAAAAGTACCACTTTTTAGAAAGCTGTCTCATCGCTGTGCATCAAAACAATTGAGCAATAAAGGGCAAAACGCCAGATAAATGAAAGAAAATCTGGCAAATTCTTGTGTGGCAGTGACACCCGCTCACAGTTCTGCAAGTTAGCAAATAGAGGTGATAATAACAATAATAAAAAAAATAGACCCGAGACAGTGAATCACAAAATGCACTTTATTCACTTATTTGAAAGTTGCTCATTGTCTATACCTTTCTAATTCTCTGAAGCAGATTTCATAAGAGTAATAAACCTTTGATGATGTGCCATCTCCCCCTGTAAGCCTCAGCCTTTGCTGAGCAGTGCAGCAGTATTATTGTAGGGTAAATCACACCATTTTAAATTTTAAACAAAAAATGTACTATATTAATTAATTATCAACACACTTCATACAAATGTTC
>JANHGL010011696.1:17683-45329 GCA_024611195.1 Ceyx melanurus | reverse complement strand
GAGGGAGGGAGGGAGGGAGGGAGGGAGGGAGAAAATACTGGAAGTTTCTTCCAGTTGCCACAATTGCTACCTGCAGCAGAAGAGTGCTGTGTTTGGAAGGAAATGTGGACTGGGGAAAATGATGGAAAATCTGCAGACATGCAGTGGCTTGTGGAAAGGAAGAATGAATGTGAAGTGAGCAGTCATAAATATTCATGTCTGCTTGTGTATGCATGCATATGCTTCACACTTGCAAGTTCATATAGGTGTACACAAGCACGTGTAGGTATCTGTGTCACACTATGAGGAGAGACCTCAGAGGGGTGAGATAGGAGGCCTGTGCAGTTTATTCCTCTGTTCTATAGGTCAAAAAAATTGGGCATGACTAGTTCTCAAGTCATTTGTCAAAGATTACCCAAGCAGGTGAATAGGACTCTTGTCTTTGGAACCCTTTAACACAATATCCACTGAGAAATACTGCCAGCTGATCTAGGATTTCTGCATGTCAGCAAATAAGAGGAGAGTAACTCCAGGTAGCATGAGGAAAATATGAAGTGTTTTTCTGGGATTTTCACACATAACTTTCACCTACCACATCCCCTAGACTCCAAAGCACCCATAATGAAATAAATCTCCTGTCTTTCACTAAAAAATATATTGTGGGTAAAAAAAAAACAAACACCAACCCTCTGGTGCTCTTTCTATGTTTTTAAAACTTCACAGGGAAAAATATTAGGGAGCTACTACTTTTTCATTTATTTAGTCTTTAAATTAAAGCACAGTTCTTCAGGAGATGTTTGGCACCTTCTTTAAAAATCTGATGCCCTCTTCTAACGTTTCTACCTCGTTGTCTCACAACTCAAGATTTCACCTTTTCAAAACCAGTCCCATCCTGCTGGAACTCACCAGCTTCTTTCAAAGAAACCACTACATTTGAAGCTTCTTAGACAAGATGGGTTTGTGATAGGGTGTTGCTAAGACTCGCCGAAAGCATTTCAAATTGTTATACATCATCTATATTTTGCCAAGTCCCATATTTCAAAAATGGGTTGACTAATTCTCACTGCAAAATGGTCTCCATAGATCAGGCAAGCATTTTTTTTCTAGCTGCAGGCAGTGTAAGCTTCTGAACTGTAAACCACTTTGAGAAGAGATATAAAGGAGCAGTAAGACTCACTTTTAGTAAAAACATGGCTGTGACTACTAGTTTTTTAGGAGAATGGTATGGAAATGGAATTCCTGACATAGTTTTATTCAGGGTGGTGTAGGTGGGGTGGTTGAGAGCACTGTAAATACCTTGTTTGAGGAAGGCTTTCTCAAGGGTTAGTTGTGCCATCACATTTATCCAAGAAGGAAATGGGCAGGAGGACACTGCACACCAGTTGTATCTGCAGCATAGAATCATAGAACGTTAGGGGTTGGGAAGGACCTGCATCCTTAGAACAAAACAGTCAGACTGAAGCTCTGCCCCCCTGCAGAGATTAATTTCATATGCTGTATGTTATCTATGGACAGAGGTTCAAAAGCATTGCTCTGTCTACCTGCCCAGATTGTTGTTTTCCTCCACTTGAAAGCCTCCCATTTCTGACCTAACTAGCTTCATGGTCCTTCAGCAAACCTCTGGTTAGCAGGTGTTTAGCTGGGTGGCACAGGCAGCATGGGAGGCTGCTGTGAGTGGTCTGGAAATCAGTTTGTGCTGTGCACCAAGGCTTTAGCTTAATGATGAATCGGAAGAAAAATGTTATTAATATTTAGTGTGCGAGCTGAAGCCTGGCATGCTGTTATTAGTTACACATCATGAGGGGTGCAGTATTGGCTACCAGTCAATGCAGGTCACTTCCTCCAATGCTCTTATTCTGCAGACTTAATTCATACAGTATTTTTCTATTCACTGAAACAAGTATCTGCTCCATTTAAAGGAGCTTTGTCAAAATCTTCTGGCTAAATCTTTAAATTGGTGTGCCCAGCTTTCAAGACCCCTTAAGACTCTTGATTACTTTTGAGCACAATTCTTCAAGCAGTAGGGCACTACCATTTTTTACAGCTGTCCTGCCTTGCACCTCAGCCATGGGATTTCATGGGAGAAGGCAGTTCAGGGCTGAGCCATAGGGAGTGAGGAGTAGAGATCTCAATTCTTAGCTTGTCTCAATCTGTTCTTCATGAGCAACCTACTGCTTGGCTTGGCTGGGCTTCAAGTGCAATTTGCAGTCAGGACTGCACCACTTCAGCAGCATCAGAGTACTGGTGAAGACTGGTGGATAATCTGGATTCTCAAGTGCCACAGGAAACAATTCAGCAGTGGATGCTATGCCACTCCTGGGTCATGTTGGAAACCAGCTGCAGACCCATCCTGTGCTGTACCTATAGAGACCCATGGTAGGCAAAATTATTCCCTATTTGTGACCTCCTCCTCAGGCCCTTTCATCCACCAGCTTCCCGAGACAGAGGATGCTTGCTTGTGCTGGTAGGATTTCTGAATGTGACTCATTGGGTAAGGAAGGATATTTGCCCTTGTCTTCTTGTCCTGCAGCAGCCTGTGAGGTATCTCTTCTCTTCAGTAGGATGAGGTTTTATCCATAAGTACATGGAATGTCCTCAAGGGTGACAACAGTAATCTAGGCCATTATTTTGTTTGCAAGCTGTGTGAAAGTGTTGGGTTTTTTCAGACTGAGGACATTAGGAGATGCATTCTTGCCTATTTGCTTTCATATCTCTTTATAGTCTGTTATCCATGAATTTGTCCTGATCTTTAACCTGCTGATACAATCTGCCCCCGCAGCCCCCTACAGCAGCAGGCTCACTACATGCTAAGTGAGAAAATAAAGGACAGAAAAGGAAAACAGAAAAGAAAGATGGGGCCACAACAACTGCAGGCAACACTAGAGGCTTGGGGAAGAGTGGCTGGAAAGCTGCTCAGCAGAGAAGGAACCAGGGGTGTTGATGGCCAGTGGCTGAACATGAGCCAGCAGTGTGCCCAGGCAGCCAAGAAGGCCAAAGGCATCCTGGCTTGTATTAGAAATAGTGTGGTCCACAGGGCTGTGGAAGTGATTGTCCCCCAGTACTTGGCACTGGTGAGTACACACACCTCGAGTATGCACCTTGAGTACTCTGTTCAGTTTTGGGCACCACAGCATAAGAAGGACATTGAGGTACTGGAGAGGGTCCAGAGAAGGACAGTGAAGCTGGTGAGGGGACTGGAGGAAATATCTTAGGAGGAGTAACTGAGGGAGATGGTCTTGTTTAGTCTGAAAAAAAGGAGACTGAGGGGAAACCTTCTCACCCTTCTACAACTACCTGAAAGGAGGTGTAGAGAGGTCTCTTCTCTCAAGTAACAAACCCTGGGACGAGAAAAAATGGTATCAGGTTGCACCAGGGGAGGTTTAAATTGGAAATTAGGAAAAACTGCTATACCAGCAGGGTTATCAAAGGCTGGAACAGGCTGCCCAGGAGGTGGTTGAATCACTATCCCTGGGTGTATTTAAAAGCTGTCTAGAAATGGTGCTTAATTATGGGGTGTAGTGGTGGCACTGGTTGAGTAGGATAGTGGTTTGACTTGATGATCTTGAAGGTCTTTTCCAACCATAGCAATTCAGGGAAAGGAAAGGGGAGGGAAAGGGGAAAGGAAAGGGAAAGCAGTCATTGTATGGCTGGAAATAGGACATGTGATTTGCAAGTAAATTATTTTTCTCTTATTGGTTATTTAATACTACTTGCGAGCATTTTCAGCCTCAGGAGTGGATTGGCTTCTTGTGAAGGGAGCAGCATTGAGAATTCCAGGGGCCTCTTCTGATTTCATGCTGTTTTCAAGCAAGGGCCCATCCTTTGCTTTCACCAGTGGTACCCCTGATTCCCAGAAGCACAGCTTATATTTGATTCAGAGCTCATGAGCTTCTGCATCATTCATTCCTCTTGCACTAAATTGACTAACTCTTGAAGTCCTACTTGCTTGGAACCAGCACCGATGAGAAGACTAAATGAAGCAAAACAATTGTATTTATAAAGCACATCTCTTCTTATATCATTTAGGGGAAAGCATATAGAGTTCTTTTGCTCTGTTCTATTTACAAGATACACCCAGCTTCTGTTCATCTTGGAAAAAAAAAACTATGACAAGAAAAGCAACAAAGCCATACACAGGTAATAACACTTTTGGAGTGGCTGCTGAAAAAAAAGAAAATGTACAGCTCCCAGGAGAAACAGATGCTTTTCTGTCTTAACCCTTTCCCCTCCAAACATCTCTGTTTCTCATCCTCAGCTCTTTCAACTTTTCCTTAGTGTATGTCTTGAAGGCACTTCATTGGGGCAATCTCTTCTTGATCAAATTGGGGTCAAACTTGCTGTAGGACTCCTCACTGAGCCATGGTGCTCATCTGCACTTCACATGGGAAAATAAAAGTTATCTTAGAAATGAAGACTATGAGAGTGAATTATCTGACCTGAATAGTCTTATTTTAAGACTATTTTAAGACTATTCGGTCTCTGCTTAACCAATCTATTCTGACCACATATTATATTATCAAAGTTCAGCTCCACAGTGTCATAATTTTGTTATTTCTAAATTTTAGCAAGCAGCTGGAAATACATCAAAGATTATAAATGTTTATGTATGGCTATTTTTCCTGTAAAAAAAATAAACAAAGGCAATTTTGGTGCAGTAGACCAAAACCAACCCAATAAAATCATTGCATGAGGTAGTAGGGAGGGGATGAATAGGCACAGAGCGTGTTCTGAATTAATTTCTTAATGTTATCATTAATATTCTTACAAATCACGTAGTTTTGTAATGTTCCAGTGACACAATCCTTTAGACTGTGACCTGATGCCCACTGGTGTCAGTGGTAACTGTCAGTAGATTAACTATTTAAAAAAGGGTTCAAAAACGCAGTAACTCTTCTCTCAATTGAATAGAAGTGGAATGTTCTTTTGCAATGGAATTAAGGTCATGGTAGTTAAAGATCCTGGAGCATTTCTACCCACTTCAGAGCATGCATTCTGAGAGAGAGACAGAATTCCACTTACAAATTGCATTTATTCTTCCTATGTTTTGTTTTTCTCTTTTTTTTTTCCATTCTATACCTCCTATGGAGATCCCTGTCCTTCCTACCTGTGCAACGCAGGCACATTTCATTAGGTGAAGTGTGTGGAGTTTGCAAAACCTTTAATGATTTCTTTGGGAGAAGTATAAATACTGTCTCTAATATTGATGCTAATAAGTTGTGTGCATATTTTTTTTTACATCGCAATCACAGTATAAAGATTTTGCTGTGAATTGTAAAATTAGCCAAAGCTGCCTGGCATGTCGTTGCTGCACTTTTTCTCTTCCACATGACATATTCTTAACTAAGTCAATCATTTACATGGGCTTTAAATTTAATTTAAATGTAATGAATTTAAATTGGGCTTTGCTGTATTTCAAGGTTGCTGGGTTACTTTTCTGTAAGTTAACATTCAGCACGAGACATTCAACTTCTGGATCTTGGTTTGAATTGCTCTCCCTTATTCACAAACCCCCTCTTTTTAATTCTTTTTTGTTGTTGTTGTTGTCTTCTCTCTACCACCTTCCCAACTCAAACCCAACCACACTGCCTTTAACTGACTTGTGACCCAGGAATGGCATGTGGGCAGGAAAAAGGGGGCAACATAGCTGCAAAGTGTACATGTTAGGAGTCTGAGGATTACTGATGGGATCCAGCATCAGAAAAGCATTTAAAAAAAATCAGATACATTTTGGGGAGGAACCGTGCAATTCTCCCTGCACATTAGTGCCTATCTCAGCAATCATTCTCTTCCTTGATCAGGAGCCCGCTTAATCCTCCACCCCATCACCCTCCTCCATCAAATCTCCAATACTTCTGAAACAAATCAAATCAAGAATTAACCTTTCAACCGTGAAACATTCCTTTGCTATGGTACGTGGGTCCCCTGTTAATCACTCTACTGCAAAAACACGAGGCAAAGAATACACTGTTAGTGGCACTGGACTTCTGCATTCTCTACATTTGCTCTTGTAAAGATCCCTAAGTGCATTTTAACAGCAATCTCATGATGCTTTTATACCAGGCATAGGGTCTGGGAGATACAGGTCTATGATGGACCCAGCCTGGAAGAGGTACTGTAAAGCTCTGAGTTGTCTTCCCACATGTGACCAGCAACCACTATCTGTTGATAGGTAATTGTGCATTTTGCAGGTCACTGATGTGGTGCTGCTGGTACATTTAGGGAAGCTTTTATTTATTCTATTTAATTAAAAAAGGAGTGTGAGTAGTGTTTGCTCAAAAGAGAGGAGTTAACGGTCACCAACGCGAGGAGAGAACTCCTGGGCAAAAGGCAGGCAAAGTCTAGGGACTTGAGTTTGAAACAACTCAAGAGGTGGATTTTTCATATCTTATGGTCTGCCTCACCCAGCCTGATCCCAGCACACTCCTTGCATGGGTGGAACATGTAAACAATATGCCTTGGGTGTTCTGCTTACATCTGTAAAGTCTAATTGCTTACTTGGTTGTTCTGCCACGTCCCATGTTTCCAACCAAACTCATTCCCATACCTGTCTCTGCTCATGACAGTGCCATTTAGCTTTATTGATACCTGGCAGGGATATAAATGTTCAGAGGATATTCACAGATTAGAGTGTCTAATTGAACCGTGGCTGCTCTGAGTTGCACCTTTGTTCATTAAGGTGATATTGAACCAGACAAAAGATCATTTGCATTCCATAGCTTGACTCCAGCAAGATGCAAAATATTTTTTCTAATACAAAGGAGGGAAAAAGAAGCCCAAGGGACACGATGAATTCCAACTAGGGCCTACCACCCACTGGCAGTGTAAAATGGCAAGTCCAGCTATGATGTGGTATATACAGTGATGGGGAAGGATGTCCTCACTGCACTTCAGAGTGCCCTCTCTGGATTCATTTCTTCCTGCTTCCTTTTCCCCTAACAATTTCATGTTCTGTTATATTTTCTTTCTCCTTAATTGGAGCTGGCATTAATTGATACCATTCTGTTTTCTTGCATCTGAATGTCATCTTCACTCTGAAATAAGGTCAATGGACCCGTAAATATTGCAGTGTGCTAAGTCTCCTTTCATCTTCAAATAAGAATTGAGGTGCTACTGCCATGAGACTCAGCATTAGCTCTACCCCAGTGGCTCCAGGCTTGCTGTGGGTTAAAAGAACGCTGACTGCAAAGCACAGAAAAAATATAGTGGTTCGATAGTAATGAAGTAACAATGTACTAACATAGCAAAAAAATGGAGTGAAAATTATAGCATAGCTGATTCATCACTGTGTTATTCTACTTAAACCAGTAGTGAATCAGAGCTAGCAACTTGGGAGAGGTTGTTAGTGTCTTTACGAAGTTTAGAGGCATTTACCAGTATATACTCAAATTGATTTTGTTTCATTATGACCATGATAACTTTACATGTTTGGGGATAGTGATTTTTTTTAGTTTTATTTAGGGTCTGTATATTTTCTTTAGCTCTTGAAGGACATATCTGTGGCTGATGTTTCTATGTGCTCCTGCCATACAAAAAACTTATTTGGAGAAATATTAGTAATAAGAGCATAACTGTAAACATGTACCAGGTTGTAACATCATGGGGTATGTATGGGAACTTTTAAAAACAGTTTATCACTTCTGTGCACTTGTAAATGCAGCAAGCCTTTCTAGTCACTGTTATTCTTGCCATATAATTAGACATACTTAGAGTCTTCTTGATCTAATATTTCGGAGAGTTAGGTAAATAATTTATAGGGTACTCTTCACAAATGGATACAATGTGAATTCAGAGCTAATCCACTCCTCTGGAGGTACATAAAATTATCAAGCTTATACAAGAGCAAGCTAATTAGGAAGCAATCATCATCAACAACAGCTGTTCTTAGCTCACTGAAGGGCGGAGGCTTCCCCTGCATCGTCCACTCATCCATTTCCTCTCCCCAGTTTTCCAGGAGGCAACCACCTCCAGAGCTACTCCTGTGCAGCCATTCCTGCCAGTCACTCTCAGCTCAGTGCTCTTCTACCCACACTGGGAGTTCACTTCTGCAGCACGTTGACTGCCGTTTGGCTAAGGATGGGTACGTGTCTGGGGAGTGGTGGAATGAGAAGGACAGGTGAAGGTCCAAAATGTGTTTTGCCCCACTACTCCAAAAATGATGAGCACAGACTCATGTTGACTACTGTGGGTTTTACATTTTTATCAACTGTAATATTTCAACTGGGATGAAAACTAGGCTGAAGGCACAACAGTACTGCTGTAGAAATAATTTGGTTTAAGAAACAGCTAGAAATGTTGCAGTCAGTCCCCTCACTAACTTCACCTTCGTTCCTTTTAGCCCCATTATGGACAGTGCTTGACACATTGGGTGGGAGATGGTGTCTGTCAACTTGTGCCTTACAACCTGAAGCATGAATGAACTCAGCAGATACCCTTTTCTCTTGTACTTCCATCACGTCACATAATGAAAAGCCAAGCTAGATGTTCTTTCTTGAAACCATGATTACCTACTTATTCCATGTTCTTGCCTTAGTGTCCATTGAAGTGCTTTCAACTAGCAGAGTCTTTGTGTTTTGTAGATGAGATAGAGAAGTAGGAATCAGTTATGGAAGATCTAAGGAGAGACAAAATGAGAGAATGGACAAAAGTGTTTTTAAGATCATTGAACTCCAACTTTCATTTCTCTAGTAAATGGAAGAGCCTTGCCAAAAAGCAGTTGAACTCTGTATGGTAAGGAAATAACATGTTGGCAATGATGTTTGTCATACTGGCTCCCATGCTGATGGAGACAGCTTTCATCTTCAGGAATTAACTATTGAACAGTTTTCAGGGTATATGCAAAGGTCACACTGCTTTTGCATTTGTTTTGTACTTTGTGTGAAGGTTTCATCAGAGCAGGCTTCAAGCAGCAGACCTCTGACCCCAGACTTTCTCACAGAAAACTCCCCAGAGAACTGTCTGTGGCCATCTCTGTTTCTTTTTGCTTTCTTCTCACTGACACAAAACACAGGAGGTCTGAGGGGAGGGAGAAGCTCTGAGAGATCTCATGAAAGGCTTCTCTTTTTTTTCACACCCGTTTGGTCTTTCCCCGAAGTACATGGCTGGCTACCAGAGGAGGACAGAGATGCCTGAAGTCAGTGGGCTTCTGACAACATAAAGAAGCAGATCAATAAGCAGTGATGGAGGCAAAACACAAACCAGAGTGCCTGACCTACTCCTGCCTGCCACCTGCTCAGGAGGAGGCAGAAGCTCTGGTACAACGGGGCAGTCCCAGCTTCAGCTTCTCTCTGCATCACCTGAGAGAGGTCATATCTTTAGAGGAGGCAGAGATGATATGTTATGCTCTATTCACCCTGGTTTTCAGATGGTGTCCTGCTGGTATAGATCCAGCTGTTTGCCACCACAGGACTGGGGAGAGGCAACTCAGCTCTCCCACAGATCCATGAGATGCAGAAGTGGATCTTCTGCAGGTTTGGGGAGAGGAAATATGGATGTCAGAAGAGGAATGTAGGGTTGGCAAAGCCTGTGACAGGTTTATAGATGAAACCACTGCCAGATGTTAATTGTTTTCTGTGTAGTTTTCAATTGATCTGTAATTTGACTGTAGATTCCAGGCTTTTATAATAAATTGTGTACAAAGCTAGCCACTTAAGGAGATAATAAAGGCTCAAAGGCAGACAGATCCATAAATTTGGGCTTATCCAAGAGTAGGAGATGAGTTAGGGCCTCTTTGGAAGTGCTTTTTCTCTTTTCCTTCCTCCTCCTGTAGGAAGAACATGAGGGAAGCAGAGTTTCTGTGCTCTGCAGGCAGGAGAGAGAAGATGTGTCCAGCCATGCTGCAGAGACATTCCTTTTCATGGGTGATGCCTCAGCATCCATTTAACATTTGGCAGATAAAAAAATCCCATTTGCTCTGATGGTGCAGGAACCTTTTTGCTGATCAGATTTTCTCTGCTGCCTTCGTTCATTTATGCACATCCACACTCACTGCTGTGTCCATCCAGCTACTTTTTTGGCTTCTTCCTGCAATAGCTATTGCCTTCACTTGCCATGATAGAAGCCTGCTGGGTGGTGGTAGCAAACTTCAGCTTTTTTGTGGTGTCTTGCAGTTAATTTCAGGGGGTTTAAGACTGTGTACAAATACTTTTATCTCATCCAGTAACTCCTGGCAAGTAAGTGTTGAGTCCCCTGTGATCAAGGTGGTTGGGGACTCAGCATTGGCATGAAATCCCAACCATCAGGTAGTGGGAACTGTTTTTGTTCCGATGGCTTCAGCAAAGCTAAACTGATTTGCATCCCCAGGCTGCACGGCCCTTTCCCATCAGCTCTGTGAAGGCTGACAGTGCGAGAAGATAATTTGCAAAATGCTGAGAACAGCCACTGTGCTGCTGGACAATTCAAAGGACTCTGCAGGAGGCAGGAGCCCCTACTGCCCTGAAATGATGAGAAGAAAGAGCATCTGCTTTTTCTCATCCTTACCACACAGGGGCAAATCTGTGGAGCGAGTGGCTGAGAATGGGCAGTTTCTGTCCGTGCTGCCCTGTGATGCTCTGAGTGTCCCCTTCTCCTCAGTGCCCTACCTACTTCTGTTGCTTCTTTCACTCCTAGACATCTCTATGCATTCCTTACAGCTGCTTCCAGGGTTCTCTGACGTTACAGCATCCAGTGCATTTCAGTTATACTGGGAGCTCCTGCTTCAAAGGCACGTCCCGGCCAGGTGACCACTTGAAACAATTCTTTCTGTAGTTCTAGTTATGCTAGACAGCTCTTTCCATAGTTCTGTAGTTCTAGGGGATGCTTTTGTGTAGCCCCCCTGTTTCAGGTTCATGCTCCCATATGGCAATGTACATTTCAGGGACTGCCTGAGGCTCCACGTTGGTGCACAAAAGCATTCGTGCCTCTGTGCCAGCCACTGAACACATCATCGCCCTTCATCCCTGTCTGACAAAGGGCAGGGATAAATTTGCAGTTTTGGTAGCTTGTGAAGGAATTTCTTTTTAGTGCTTCTGTGATTTGCAGTAGTGTTTGCTGAGGTCTGGCTGTAGTAGGCACTGTTTGGTTCACTGGGAATGGGTCTGTACAGTGTTCTGTTGCAATTGCCAAAGCACGTTAGGAGTGAATGTGTACATTGCCTCAAACGTGAGCCCATGTGGTGTTTGCAAGAGATTCTGAGGATTTTACTGTCTTTCACTCTGCTGTGTGTATGTGTGTGTGTGTGTGTGTGTGTGTGTGTGCATGGCTTCCCTGTGACTGCAGCACCCCCTCAGAACAGGACGGCAGCCAACTGCTGGCTCAATGTGGTGTGGACTACCTGTCACATGGGATTAGCTGCTCTGGTGTAGTTTCTATGACAAGCTCTCCTTTCGGGTACACAGATTTGAAGCTGAACGCATGCAAAGCAGCATCATGCAAGGTAACAGGCACTCTTTTTTGTGCATACCCAGAGTCATGCCTGTTACCCTATGAAGCTGAGTATGAAATCCTGAGTCAGATCACCTTAAAAAAAAAATGTATGTGCTTCAGCTGCATAAAAAGTTGTGACATTAGACTTCCTACAGCATGAGGAGCTTCCCTACTTAAGAGGCAACTGAGAGAAGTGAGCAGTGAGAACAGTATTTAATGCCTGATGGCACTGGTGGAGTTTGGTGTAGGGTGGTGCTCAGGGCTGTGGGGAGTGCAGAGCCAAGGAGGGCACTGGGAGAGCTGGGGAGGACAGAGGGCTGCAGGGAAGCACAGACAAAGCTCTTGTGGAAAAAATGCTCTTTAATTTATTCTGGTCTTGCTTTTTGTGGAGCACTAAATCCTCCCATCCCATAATTAGAACATCCTGCTGACATAAAGATAAAGCAGTGAGACGAGGTAAGCCCTTCAAGCAGCAATATGTTTGGGGATAAACTCCCTCCAGTTCCCCTTCTCCCTTCCTTTGCTGGCCTGCCCCAAGTGACCTACCCGTGATCCAGGAAATGGGCCATTTTATGATCTAAGATAACCCTTTCTGTTAAGGCTGAAAGGCTCACAACCTGCTAGCATTTAGAGATCTATTGTCTTTTCCCCTTTTGAACCACAGCATTGGTCTTAACCATTTGGCAGTAATTCACTCTATCAGTGTTTCTTTTCTTGCAGTGTGATCCTCAGAAGAAGAAGGTGAGAAAGGATTGCTTAGTTCCTTGCTCCTTTGGACACAGTGAAGGTAGACAGCAAGTTGCAGTTGAGGAATCTGTCTTATCTCATTTGTTTTTTTTTTTCTCTCTTACTCCTTCCTCCTTCAGGGTGCCTTACAACATGTTAAGCCACTTGGATCCCTCTTTCTTCCAACAGCACTCACAGAGGGGGCAGCCCACCCTGCCTAGGGAGTGATTGCACTGTAGGGAGGGGTGGGTTATTAACCAAAGTGAAAAGGGGTGATGTCTTGGTGTGTTATTACTTACTTCTGCCTCTGATGGAAATATCTGAGAGAGAAATCATATTTCAAGGACATTTCTCCTCCCACTTTGGAATCACTCAGCCAGCTGGAGAGGAGTTTGAAATATGTCCAGTTCAGCCAAGCCCTGTGATGGGACTTTTTTTCCTGCTAATGAGACAAGTCACCGTGAAGTACCCCTTGGAGGAGATGAGTCCCCTTCCCTGCAGTAGAGATGCCTCTTATTCTCTAATCAGCTCCTCTCCCTGAGAAATTGCACAGTCTGTGCTGTTATTGGACAAGTTGCCCTTCCCCAGAATCTACTCCACACCCTGTTTTAATTAAACAGCCTCAACTCTAAGTGCCCCTGTGCCATGATGGCTGCAGTGTCTGGACAAGCATAATTACTCACTGAAAAGATGCTGTCCTCAACCATCCCAATCAGAATGCCTTCATCCCCCCTATTTGCAGCTTCCAGAACCTTTTCTCCTGTGGTGCCAGGTCCAACCTCCTGCAAGTGGGACTTGTCCAGGGCTCTCCTGCCTGCCTGTCATTTAAGCTGCTTTCTGCCTGCAGTGCTTTGTGCCACACAGATGACTCCTTCCCCTTCTGCCTGCAGCAGCACCGAGTTCTCTGGTGAAAGCTGACAGCTGGGGGACATAGTTCAAGTGATTCCTCTAGTCAGTGGGGTATTTTGAAACCCTGAAGAGCCTGTCTGGCCCGATGATCCATCAGTGGAAGGTCAGCAGCCCCACCACTCAGAGGTGCTGAATCTTTCCTGGGGCAGAAGGCAGAAGAGGGGGCTGTACTGGAGTTCAGCTCTCTCTTTACCCTTACCTGGGGAGAGTCCCAGGTTCCTCAGGAATGGGTTGTATTGCCAAGCATGCATCTGTATGAATGTTAGTTTGTTACACACTGCAGCTCAAGGACATTTCAAGGATTCGTTCAAAACTCAGAGAAAGAGATGGGGCTTACAGGTGGGAGGAGGAGGAGCTGCCATCCTGCTGTTGCTTGAGATTGTCTGATCCTTGCTGGATTCCTACTGTTTCTCCTACACACAGAATGGAACATGCAGGGGAGGGGGGAAAGCCTGTCTCTTTAATCACAGGAGTTGGAAAGGCAAAAATAAATAAATAAGCCTGTTCTCTTAGTATTCTAGACTGAATCTCTATGGAGGAAAAACGAAGGGGGGAGACAGAAAATCAGACAGTTTGTCCTGTGCAGGGAGAATCTGCCATCACATAGAGGCTTCTAGGTGGTCGGTTTATACACGAAATGGCCTTATTTACTCTCCCACGCTTTTCCAAAGTGTTTTCGTAGTGCGGAGTTGAAGCATTCTTTTAAAATAGGGTTTGCTTCTCCCGAGTGCTCTGCAGATGGCATCGGTGCGTCCTTTTCCAGAAACGGGAGCAGAGCTTATGAGTGGAGTGCCATTGCCACCTGCTGGCAACGGCGAGCTTCGTCTTTAGCTGGCACTTTGAGCTTTGGGTTGGTTTTTGTGTTTTTTTTTTTTCTCTGCTGTGAACTGATCCATGCCGGGAGTGTGCATGATGGAGTGTGTGATGGACTGCGTGTGATGTGGGGTTTCTAATTTTCGCCTCATTGCCTTGGAATCCCAAGCAGGGGTAGGGATGCAGCCCTGGCTGGCATTAGCATGCTTGCTCCTATTCCATGGGATATGGAAGATCCTTCTCAGAGATGCTATGGACACCACTGTGTCCAGGTGAGGCATAAGATGCAGTACCACGATGCTATGGGAAAAATTAACTTTGCAGCCTTACAGAAAGTATTGCAAAAGGGGACTGTACTGCTCTCTGCAAAGGATGGTTGGGGTGGTGAGCCTTCTAAAAATCCATCTTAAACAACTCTTAAACATCCCTGTATGTTCACAATGTTGGATTAAAGTATTTCTCTACCCAGCAAGAGAATTAGCTGTCTTTGCTCTTGCAGAAGAGCCACACACTGGTGCTCTACTGTTTTTGCAGTACTCCCAAAAGACTGCTGACCCTTCCTCTTAGCATCAGATGCAGAATGTGAGAAAGGATCAACTCTTGCTATTCTAGCCCCTGAAAAACGAAGGTATAGTTGATGTCTTTCTCACAATCTCCTGTGTCAGTTTTTGTCTTTATATTTGAAGGGGAAATGGAGGTAAGGGGATTGTCAGCCATGGCACAGCAGTTGTTCTGTGCTGCCAGAAGTGTAACTCTTGAGACAGCTTTTCTCAAGGGCACTGGTACTCAAATAGATCCAGGCTTTAGTTAGTGAAAACTGAGGGCACCAGGATTTCCATCTCCTCTGTTATAAACTCTTTGCATTGACCTTGGATAATTACACTGGAAGCAGGTATTTGATCCTAGGTTGGGAATAAGTAGGGTCCATGAGGCATGTGAGGGGGCACGTGGCCTGGTCCTTTAGAGCTTCAAAACTGGTGATGGTGGGAAGAACAGGTGAAATGATGAAGGGAAAAGATTGTTTACTTTCATGAAAGTACTCTTTGTCAAAACTACTAGTGAAAAATTTTTCTCCAATCCCAGAGGGAATTTCTGGTATAGGGAAGACAAGAAAACAGCAGACTGAATGGTGCAGTGAAAACAAAAGTATTGTCTGTGTCTCTGCTCATCCTCTTAGCTTTTTCATGCTGTTTTTCACAAATGTTTTCTGATAATCTTTGCTTTATTTCACAACAGCCTCAAAACACACCTAAAAAAAATCCATCTTTCCCAGTACAGTATTATTGCCTACTGGCTATTCCTAATGATCAGGCAGCCTATAGAATACCTCTACAACCTAGTTCCAGGCATGTTTTCTCCCGTTGAAAGCCTGGTTTCACAAGTTAGTGGGCAGAGAGCAACCCAGCTGGACAACACAGGACAGCCCTCTCCAGCTATAGAGTAACTTGGGACACAAAGCCATAGGTGAGAAGGAGTTTGGGAGTGGAGGAGATTGAGAAGGAGCCTGAAACACCAGAGAACATCCATACTGAGCTGAGCAGAGCAGGACAGGGCAGCATGTGTGTAGATTAGCATCTGGAACTGGGGAGTCACAGCTGCAAGGGCACTGGCCCCAGGGGTAAGTTTTCTAATGGAAATAATGACTTCTAGAGAGCCAAAGAGCAAGGATGTGGGAGTTGCTAGGGGAAAATGGAAGATCAAAAAAGGTTTTAGGCAGAACAGGTGTTTGGGTGTGGGAAAGGAATTCTTGTGGTCAGGCTGTTTTTTTCCAGTTTTGCATTTGATCAGGAATGTAGTGGTTTTGTAGTCACCAATAGTTAAATTTTCATTGGGTAAAACTCATGTACTTTCAGCCTTCACAGCTTCACATTACAACATAGGAAGCTATAAAATACTTCCCAAATATCTGGGTTGGGTTTATTTTCTGTACAAGCCCTTTAAAGAATCCACTTGAATGAAAGTACTGGCAGCAGCATTTGAAACTCTGTGATCCCTGTGCTGCAGCCGACAGAGAGCAGCATAGTTACACACATGCTTGCACTGTCCACCATCCAACCCAGAGCAGAGTGCTTCCCTGGGATTGCTTATCCACCTTTTTCTGCTCTCTGTTTGGTGGTGGGTGCCAGAGTGAGCCCTGGGTGCTGCACCCACCGTCCTCTCAGTGCGAGGGCGACATGCTGGCCCCAAGCATGGGCCTCTTCCAGAGAGGAATCCTGCACAGGCAGCCAGCAGCCTCATTGATGTAGGGAAGCTCTGCTGCAAATGGAGGATATGACTGCTTCAGGATCAGTAAAATGAAGTAGGGGAATCATTTTCATGTTCTTGGCACAGGGTATATCACTCATCTGGCAGGTTAATCTTGCTTGTGACTCAATGAGGGATACTGTTGTCTGAATTCCCTTAGTATACCTGTCTGATCATCCAAGAGACTTCCCTTCTGCTGGCCAGAAGCTGTACAAGCAAACAAGGTAGGATGGGCCTGAACCTGCCTGCAATGGGAAACAGAATTCCCAAGGGCCATAGCACCTGAATGTAAACACAACAAGGGCATTGGTCCCAGAAGGTGGATTGATGGGCTGGAAACACAGGCCCTGCACTGGGGCAGCATCTGCACATTTCCTCCTGGGGTGACAGGCTGATGTGACCACCATGGGGAAATGCAGTGTTATTGCAGGTCTGTGATGGGGGGTATATCCTGAGTCCAGTCACACTGACATGAGACTGTGAGAGGCTGGGTATCAGCCACTGCAGCATCCTGCCTCGTGACCTGTTAGGTGACATGTGGGAATTGCCAGCTTTTGTTTTGAGAGAAAATAAGGAAAGGCAGCATCCCTCTAACCAGGGGCCACAACTTTTCAGATACATTCTTGTGCCACATCTCATCTGCTGGTATCAATGTCTGGAACAATGCTGGTACCTCTTCCCTGTCTGATGAGGTTAGGATGGGCCAGGCCAACTTCAAAAATACCAAATTCTTCCCTTGTGACTGCAGACACAGCCTCGACAGGGAAGCAGGCTGTGCCTCACTCTGCTAACACACACACACGTGCATAAGCCACAGAGAATTAGCCAGATGGTTCCACTTAAAAAAAAATACAAAGCCACCTTCTGTCCTGGGGATCATGAACTTCTTGTTCACTAGTATAAATAGATTCTCAGAGAGTTCAGGCACTGCTTATCTGCACCCAAATAAAAAATCACTGTGCCTGATGGGTGCAAGAGGACTGGAAACAACTCTAACAAGTTTCCCGTGGCCAGACGTTCCCAGCATGTGTTTGCAGTAACCCTTCCACTGTGAGACAGTTGCCAGACAAATAGCTATCCGTTGTGGGAAGGCATCAGCCACAAAGAGCTGTGGAGCGCTGTACGGCCACACCTGCCTGAAGCCCCTGTTGAACAGCAGAGGGAGTGCTCACATCGCGCTAGGAGAGGGACATGACTGCTGCTCTTTCCAAACAGGTACAAGGGAGAAAAAGCTGCTATGGGGATGAGCTAGACCCTGCTGGAAAAAGTAGTCCAGTCCTTGAGCAGTCCCTGAGATGCTCTTGTGTTTAACTGAACTGAGAGAGGAATGACGTTGTCACAGCGAGCAGAGGGACCACCCTCCAGGTGAAGATAAGAGAGATGTTTGCATAGTTGGCACAGAGAGGGGGGACAGTAGCTACCCATGGTGTATTGGAAAGACACCCAGGAGATGTTGTTTAGGGCAGCCCTGTATAGGGAGTAAATAGATCTGAGGAACCCAAATCCTTCCTCCAGCACTGGCCCAAAATGTCCAATTTGGCTCTGTTCCCATTCTCCCCCTTCCGAGTTGGTGTTATCTCAGGAAAGAAGGTTGGAACTGCTGTCGAAAACAGGTAGCTAATTCAGCATTGGAAACTAGTGTTTACTTTGTATTATTAGTGCATAATTATTTAGTTAGGTGTTGCCAGCATTCATGTTTTGTTGTGAGGCTTGTAGTATTCATTGTGTTGCTGAAAGCCTTACTGTTGAAGGTATTTTTTTTTTTCTTTTACTGAAGCTGCATCTTTCTGGCCCTTGTGCTTTTGAAGAAGAAAATGGACCTGAAAGGTTAAAAAGCAAGGGGTATAATGAAAAGAACCCAACATTTATTACTTGGAAAAAAACACAAAACCTTGTGATTTTTAGCTTTCAGGACCCGAATCCTCATTTTTTTGTACTGCAGTATTGGCAGCGTGGCACTGAGAAAACACATTGTGAATGTCGTGGTTTCCTAGGAAGTTAAATACTCCCGGAGTTGCTTTCTTCCATTCAATAGTATGCAAAACTTACCACATGACTCTTGTCTTCAAGAAAGACAATTGTAAAATTCCAACTCATTGCTAACAAGTAAGTTGAAAATGGAAGATGGTTTGTAAAGGAAAAAAACACAAAGCACAAGCTACAGCAAGACAAGCCCTGTTCAAGCAAAAGCTTTAAAGCACGAGCTTACTTTTATGCAAAGAAATAATCCTTTTATGCAAAAATATTATCCTGCTGACTTCAGTTGATCGTGTTGTGTTCATACCCAAATGATTGTGAAGAAAAAATAAGCTGGAGGAAACAAAACTGGGAAACGCTAGTGGACAGTTCATGAATTGGAGGAGGTAGAATTAAGCTAATAAATGATTCATTCAGGATTGTTTACCCAGCTTTAGCTATCATCAGGAGGGAAAGAATGCAAATGGGGCTGATTATCCAGATTCACTTTGTGTCAGTGAGTTGTTCTTGGCTCGGGAACTCTTCCTGCAAAGGGAGAATGTTCTCATCATTTGAGAACATTTATCACAGAATTGGACAAAAGTCTGCAAGTGCACTGCAGGAAATCCTCAGAGTAGAGCAGAGGGCTGGATTCCCCAGGTGCTCCTTCCTTATCTTCTATGATGCCTTAGTGTTGGTAACCATGCAGATTGGTAGTGAGTTTCCACCAAATGAACTCTCCCATAAGACTTGAGCACAGTAAAGGCTGCTAATAAAGGTACAGCAAAATCCTTGTCAGATAGCTATCTTTATTGAAGGGGAAAAAAAAAAGCTAATCCAAACTAAAAATACCTGGCTGATTCCCTGAAAAATCTTTACCCAGCTCTGCCTCAAATGAGGATTTTGGAGCTGGATCCACCCACAAGTTCTAGTGACAAGCAGCAGGAAGCACAAGGCAAACCCCACACAGATGCTGCTGCTCAAGACGGCTGAATTTGCAGTTTCTCAGTGTCACTTAACAAGCAGCCCACGCCAGGCAGCAGGAGACACAGCAAAGCAGAAGACAGGCCTGGCTGTTTTGTAAGCTGTAGCAAACAAGGACTGCTAGTCAAATAGAGGACAGAGTCATCTCTTTGTGGATGAGGCAGCTTTAGTTAGATAGCCCCCCTGGAGAATTGTTTATCTGACAGTGACATAGGACAAAATCTGATGTGAGTCCAAATTACGAGTTGAGAGGATGCAGTTTCTAGGATGTGCATTGGGGAGAGCAGGAAAACTCCCACTTCTGTTTGAAGAGATAATTAATTTTCAGAAGCTGTTTTGACATACTGTAGGATAGGGCTTAGGATGTGGGGGCATGGGCTCTCCACCACTGAGAGTTTAGAAAACTAGTCTGGACCAACAGCTTTCAGGAATGATTTTAATCTAGTCTGGATGATGTAGTAGGGATGTAGATGATTCAGCAGAGGTCTTCCAGCTTTACTTCCTACGATTGTGGTGGTGTGCTTTGTGGAGCAGGGCTGTGTAATAACCAAGGTGCTGTTGACTCTTGAGATACAGATAGCATTTCTTAGCATCACTCTGGGACACGGGGACTAATCATGTTGGAGGAGGAATGACAGCCACTCTCTCATGAGCCCTGCTGCCTTCAGGACCTGAAATTGTCTATGGAGGTCTCCCATCCATGAATCTGAATTAATGCTTCCCTGGAACAGGGAAGAGAGAGAGAAGGAGATTTATGGTGGTTTGCAAGCCCGAGAGAGACACCATGACTAACTAGCTAATTAGCCCCTCCAAAGCTGCTAGACAAATGGAGAGGGGAAGCGTCCCTGTCTAACCAGCAGCCTTGCATTTGGCAGGTGGAGAGAAGGCAGCTCGCCTGCAGGGGCCGGCAGAGTTTGACAGGAGAGCTACTAGCAGTGCATCTGCTCTGCTTCCCTCTGACGATGTACTTGGTCTCTTTAGGCAGCACAGAGCACCCTGAACCTCTCAGGGGCCACTGCAGCAGTGGCAATCGTGAACAGGGTTTCCTTTCAAACAAGGTGATTGAGGCTCAGGTAAGGGAATATGTGACAAGGGAGCCAGGGTGAAGCTGCTGGAGGAGGGAGAGCCAAGGAGCACTTGGTGCCCTACATTTACTTGAGGCTCCTGTGGTGCAGGTTTTAGAGAGAGAGGGAGCAGCCCACCCCACCTCCATCTGTGTGAAATAGATGGAACATAAAAAATGTTTTAAATAATTGAATAATGAAATGAATATATTAATGCTCAGAGAGTGGGAGAGGGCTGCTGGGCAGGACTTACTCAACCAAACAGCCCCTGACAAGCCAGGCAAGAAGTAAGGTCAGCATTTATTCCTCAGGAGGAGACTGGAGGCAGGTTCCCATGTTCAGTGGCTCTCCATAGAGCTTTCCTTTCTTTCTCCCATTTCTTTGTATGGTGATTCCAGCTTCTTTTCCTTCTTCTGCCTCACTGTGATACTTTGCTGTCTCTAGATCTTCTTTCTCCTGTTTCTTTTTCTATCTCATCATCATTCCCTTATCTTTCCATGGCTTTGTGCTCTTTAATCCTCCAAAACACAGGCAGCCTTCTCAGACTGCAAATCTCTATCTCCAAGACATATGCCCACCCTAATTCTGTATCCACTTTATTTCTTAGAAGCATTTAATTACAAGTGAGATTCATACTCTCCAGATACTCCACCTCTCATTCAGGAGACAAGTTAGTGCCTAACACTAAATGCAGTGTATTTCTAGAAACACTTGGACAGCTGACAGCTGAGGTTGGCAGCCTGAACCATCAATTTGCTTATGTAGGAACACAAGTGCAGAAGTGAGTTGGGTTTGGTAAGTCAGGCAGTAAATGGCACAGGGACTGGTATTAAGAATGGTTGAATTATAATTCTAGTGAAAAATATGGAGTGATAGAGCTGGATGCAAAAAAAGTTGTGTCCATTATTTATTATACCCAGCTCTGCCAGCATCCCCTTCTGCCTTGTGGTTCCCCTGCCCTCAGCTCTCCCAACCTTGAGCTCCCCCACCCCAGCTCTGCAGTGCCCCCCAGCTGCCCTGCAGCCCCTGCCCTCTCCCTGCTATTCAAGGACATAATTCCTCTTTCTGGAGGTTGCCAGTGTCGCTGATGCATGCAGTGGTTTGTCAAAGCAATCATTCAATTCCAGAACATTACAGGAAAACCTGATGATTCCCATCAGGTGTAACCTGAGTCATATTTCAGACCCTAAATCCAAAGTACTTAAGGAATCATCCAGCCATTTTTTGCTTGTAAATGAAAATTAGTGGCTTTGCACTGCTTGAATGCTGGCTTTTTTTTTTCTTTTTCTTTTTTTTTTTTCCCCATATCTTCCTGCTTGAATTATTTGGGGAGAAGAACCTTTGGAGATCTTGACTTTGGAAGTCAGTAGGGTCCTGTCACCTAAGCTAAGCAGAGAATTGATGCTGTTGCTGTGTTTTATTGAATGTGGAAATTTGGGAGCTTTTTCTTGAAAGAGATTAAAATGTACAGAGTGCAGGAAATGAGTTCAGAAGCATGTGAGAAGAGAGTGATGATCTGGAAACAGCTAGGAGCCAGAGGGACTGTTGAATACATTGGAAACTTGATTTTCCTCCCAAGATCATGAGAAGACTCTACGGGTCTCACGGTTTATACAGGCTATATACAGTATAAAAACCACATAAAATACATATACAAAATACTTATATAAAAAGTACCTTTGGAAAAGGAGCTCGTGGTATGGATCATAGCAACAGCTGGTGAGAAAGGAGATGCTAGTGGAAAGAGACAGATGACTTCTTGGTGCAGCATGCAGGGACAGGTGGGGAGGAGGATAGCTCAGGGAGTTTAAAAGTGGCAGCTCTCTCCTTCATCTGGGAAGTTATTTCTTATGCAGAGTGAGTGTAACCCTCCAATGCGTCTTCCAGTTAGTGACACCCAGGAAATGTTTTATGGATGAAGCTCCATCACCTGTTGGCATGAAGAGGAGAAGGCAGAGCCACCAGTGATGGATGATCACTTGGAAACTGCTCTGTGTCCTCTGCACCCTCCGCCTCCCTCTCCATGCCTCTTTATCATGCACCAACTGCAGCAGCAGCCACCTGCGGCTGCCAGAAACTCCCAGTTCCCAGATACTCTCCCTCTTCACTTCCAAGATGTTTTGCAGTACTTCCCCTGCTCTGAAACAGCTTTTCTCATTCAAAGGTGTCATCACCCTCAATAAGTGAACCGTGTGTATTTCTGTAGACAGGGAGAGAGAGGATTCTTCTCTGGATACCTTGCATCAAACCTCTTGCGTTTTAACTCTTGTTTACTCAGTGAGCATCCTGGTGTAAAGGAGAGACATGGTGATAAAGGAGCAGAATTTTGCATTTGATTCATTTTGGGTTGTAGTATGTAAAATTGGAAACCTTTGTGGTATTTTAAATGGGGTTTATTTGGGTTCACTTGTTTTTTGTAAACACCCTCTTTCTCTGCATCTATCTTCTCATTATAAATGGCAGTTGCTAATGCCTTGGGAAATGGCAGAAAATGGCCACAATGGGCTCTGGACAGCCCTGACCCCCAAACCAAATTATAGTCAAAGTAAGGAAAGAGAGTTTCAGAGGTGGCTGGACAGTCCCCCTGGTAGTATTTGTTTGCTGAGCAGCATCTAGATTCAAGCACTTGTCAGAATCCTCATTAATAAAAATAATTTTCCAAATACATTTGGAAAACATAGCACCTAGATACTGGCCACTGTTTTAGGTGCCTGTTCTTGGATGGTGCAATCTCAGTGAAACCTTCCTGTTCAATCCCCAGCCATCATGCACTCCCTTCTGTGTCTGCCAAGCCCAGCCTGCAGAAGCAGGTCTCTGACTGCGAGCTGTGTTATTGCCATGCCAACCCTTCCTTTCTTCTGAAGCCCTGAGTCCCATCTTTGTTTTTGCTTCCTACAGAAGTTTCACTTTCCTGTGCTAGTTCTACACTAATCAGTAAGCAGGTCACTGCATCACTTAGTCTGACCTAGGTGGTACTCAAGCTTTCCCATCTTGTTTACTTCTTTGTACACAGGAGTTTGGGTCTGTGAGAGGCCCAGAAAGCACAGTGCTCGTGGCAGCAAAACCCCAGGGCTGTTTCAGGCATGTTATTCTGGCTCCTGGTATGGTGGCAATGGTAGCATAGCCAGGCACCTCCAACCTGTGTCTCTGATCAGCCTTCTGAGGGCTTCCTCCCTAAGGTGTTAGAGTAGACAAGATGATGTTGAGGGACCTGGGACTGAACTGTGACTTCATCACATCTACAGGCGCAGTAGTACTGGGTCGAAACTGTCCTAAGCACCTGCCCTAATTCTCCTGCATTTCACACATGGCTGCACACACACGCTGCACATCCAGCAGGCCTGGTAGCAGCGTGTGAACAGCCAGGAGTTTTGCCATGGCACTGCCCCACCCCAAGCACCAGGCTTTGTCCTGATTGCCATCGAGCTGGGGCTCCAGGCTAATAACGGGGTCCTCAGGAGCAACTTCGCTCTCCCCTGTGCAGTTTTTTCCCTCCCTCCCCCTCCTCCTTCCCTCGCCTGAGTGTTTAGCTCTGAAAAGAATAATTTATCAAATCATTTTTATTCAGCTTTGGAGGAGGAAGAAAAGGGGTGGCGGGAGGGGGGAAGAAAAAAGGGCCCTTTGCTGTTTTAATTGCTTTGCAGCGTACTTGTGAGAGCAGAGCTGGGCTTATCAAAGCGGGCGCAGCCACGTCCCCACCACTCGCTAATGGGAGCTGCACGTGACGAGCCACACTCCTCCGATGGACCAGATACTGCCTCGAACCAGGCTCGCAACGCTCTGCAACTTCATTTAAACCACGAGCTGTGAAGTTGAAACAGGAGGCTGGGCGAGCTTCTCTTAAAAGGACTTGGGAATCAAATTAAGGGGGTTTATTTATCTAAAAATATAGTTAAAAAAAAAAACAAAAAAAGATGTTTGGCTTTGTTTGTTTCTGATGATTCATTTCCGAGTCAGGTGTCAGGGTCTAGAAAGAAGGTGATTTTTTTTCCTTGACTGAATGAAACCCAAGGAGCCAGCTGAATTCCTGGAGCCCATTATTTCCTCTTTGTGTCTGTGAGCATCTTTGAAGAGCTTGGTGCTGCAGTGGCTCCAGAGGGCTGCTTTGGAGTGCGGTGAGATCTGGTCACAGAGTTCTGAGCACTGTGGCTCTTGTCCAGAGAGCTGCTAAAATTAGTGGTCTCCTGGGTGCCAGCAACACGTCCACCTTTAGGGAGAACTATCAAGGTTTCAGGGAGCTGTGCAAACCGCCTGGTTTTTGTGCCAGTCAGTCAGTGCTCCCCTGCAGCCCCCCGTGGTCCTTCTGCCATGGGCTGCCCATACCAGCTCTGCATCAGCACAGTCCCAGGTGGCCAGGCTTGCTGAGTTCTAAGCTCTTGGTACTATTTGCTTTCATTTGCATTCAGTTTAGACTCATTTTATGACAAGTTCTGGAATTTGATAGTTTATACTAGCTGTCAGAGTTTGGGCTTCTAACATCTAACATTCAGGGCAAGAATCCACACACAGCTTTGCTATTGTATTTCAGTTGTGTCTTGCAGGACACCTTGGTGCTGATCTTCATGTGGCTGTACCAAAAATCCCCTTTCAACACAGATAGAGCCTCTTGAGCAACCTGAACTAACAAATTAGCCCTTTTTTTTTTTTTTGAGTAAGATATTCAATCAGGTGACACTAAATTCCCATTTTACCTTCTTTTATGATTTTGCAATTCTGCTGTTCTTGGAATGAGTCTAGCATAGCCCAGAATGAACTCTAACTAGGTTGGTACCCATCAGTGAAGGTGACTTACCCCCAGCACAGGGTTCAGCTCAGTGGTAGAAATAAAGAGAACAGAGTGTGAAGGAGGAGACTATTATCTCATACTTAAGTTCTTTTTCAATAAAATTGTTCATGTCCCTTCTGGCTGTCATCACACTTAGGTTTCACAATTTTAATTAAAACCTCCATAGCTGAAATGTCTGTAATATTGGAAAAGCAAGAACCAAATTCTACCTGGCTGCTTGTCAGTTTCTTCGTATGAAGCAACAATGATGGTTCTCTAAAATATCAAACGTGAATAAAATATGTTGGGTTTTCTTTTTTTTTTTTTTTTCAGCCTTAACTGAAAAAAAAATAGTTTCATAAAAAGCTCTCTTGAAAGCAATGATGGGACAATCTATTATTAAGTGAAACAAATCAATATTAATGCAATCTGATGGCTGAGATTTGCTTGAGTAGTATTTTATATTCATGTGTATGCTGTTAACTCTGCCTTATTAGATATGTGCAACATGGGTGAGTTAAGGTTGCTGTGGGAACCATAATATTTTAAATTTCCTGACTTTTACACAGGTGAAGTCAACCCCAAGCTATCTTGCATTAATATCATGTAATTTCCTTGATTGAAGAAAGAGTGTTGGAGTATATTATCGCCCATGTTCCTGCATTCAATTGCATGTTCATCCAAAGTGAGTTCAATTCCTAGCCCCTTACTAAAGAATTAGAGCTGGAGCTGGCTTTTAGAGAAGAGCAGCATCTCTGAATGCTACCACAGACTTTTGGCTCTTTCCATTGAGTGCTGCTCTCCAGGTGCCTGTGTGCACCCTGTGACAGTGGAACACACACATGCAGCCCGACGTGCAGCAGGGAGCCAAGGGGTAGGAAAAGATGGTCTGGGATTCAGTATCTTAGGCAAGCCATTTTCACTGGTGTGTGATGTGGCCCTTCCAGATGCATGATTAAAGGCTGAAATGATGAAGCTGTGTGTAGGACAATGCCACACGTTCTCCTAGTTCTGCCTCCCAGCCCTTCTCCTTTCTTCTTGACATGATCTGATACTCTCTGCTTATCACCAAGTGAATGGGATGCTGGTTTGAGATTTCACCATGCTTTTTGCAGTTTAAATATGTTTTCCTTCTACTATGCTTCCTCATGAGTGTCTGACAGATAGATAATTTCCTCCTTTTACTCAGAATTAGGTGAATTGCCTATTGGCAATTACCTATAGTTTACAGCACAAATGCCTGTAGTCGTGCAGGCAATTTTTAGTCCATGGAGTGATAGCCATGGATAGGAAGCAGTTTTTCTGATGCATCCTCCTAATGACCCCAACAGGATTATATGACCTAAGGTTTGGGAGGCCACACTAACCTCTAGCAGTAACTCAAGAGGAGCCTTCTGCATTAAACATGACCAAGTTTAGACATCTGGTACCAGAACTGGCTTTCAGATTTTGGCAGTGCTTTGCTTTATTCCACAGATTCATAGCCTCAGGACTCTCTTCTACTGATATGGTTTGCACTCTCTGACACACTTTCAACCACTTCTAATCAGCACATGACATTTTGGCATGAATATCTGTTTAGCTAAAGCTGGACTTGGCTTCTGGGGTACCTAGCAAAAATACCAGTTGATCTGTTGTAATTGTTATTGCTGTTGGAAAAGGACATGTAACTCTGGGAATAGCGGTGGGAAACAAGAACCTGGAGCTGGTGTCCCAAGTTGATCTACTTGGGAGCTAGCAAACGGGAAGTAGCAAATCAAGCCTTTCTGTCTGAGAAGCAACCAATGTTCAGAATTTCCATGGCCTCTCTTGGCTAATAATGCCAGTCAAAGTGAGTGGTTTGAATGGTAGAGGTCCTTTTGTGCAGGAGCTGAGAAGACAGCATGGGGCTGTCTTCTGGTTTAAGGTTTCATGTTGCATGACAATAGCTCTGCTTGTGCAAGTGGCTACCTGTGGCAGTGTCTGATTTCCTTCAGTGAATTATTTTAGCTGTTTAGCAGAGATAGGATCATCCACTTCACTTGTATTGTGGTGTGCTCTAAGACTAATCCTCTCCTGCCTTTGGTGGGTAGTGCTGCCTTTGCAACAATCTGTGTTTTGGAAAGATAAGTTCAGGGCAGTCACACTGCTCCTTTCAATCCTGACAGGAAATTTTATTGCTGTGGAAGTAGTTAATAAAAGTTAAGTCACCCAGTAAGGGGACAGAAAAAAATACCATGTGACTGAGATGGCCAATTAGACATCATGAATATTCAGAATTCTCTAATCGAATGAAAGCTCATTACAAACACCCAGACTGAAATTTGCTCATGTAAAATATTCATTGAACAATTTTGCATGAATAAATAATAAACAATAATAAATGCATAAAAATTTGTTCATAGGCCATCTATCAGCAGGGGGGGAAAAAAAAAGGATAGAATTTGCTAAATAAACTGTATGTAATGACTAATCTGTCCACTGCTAGTTTTGAGCTCTCCCATGGTAGGTCTGCTCTGATGATATGACATGAGAACCTCTCTTCTGGGAGGGATGTGAAATAGGGCTGCTTGCAGCAGATAAAGGCACCAGGCTACCTCAACCTTAAGGGAACATGATGTCTTAAGGTTGGGACTTAGCTTATGATAGATGTCAGAGTTGTCAGAACTTGTGAGCTGGAGGAACTTTGAAGAAGATTCAAACCCATTTCTATCTAAGAGCAAGAGCAGCCACCTGTCTAGCTGTCCTGGTTTGGACAGGTATTCTCTTAAATTTTTATAAATGCAAGACCAGAGGCTTATAAGGAGACAATTTATTTATATATATA
>JANHGL010011696.1:0-17258 GCA_024611195.1 Ceyx melanurus | reverse complement strand
ATTTTTATAAATGTAAGACCAGAGGCTTATAAGGAGACAATTTATTTATATATATATATATATATAGAGAGAGAGAGAGAGAGAGAGAGAGGTATTTGTATAGAATGCAAAACAGAACAACAATGTGAAATCAAAGTTTTTTTTATTTTAAAGGGGACTTGCTACCCCTTGGCACTGGCCAACCATGTGTTAAATTTAACCTGTCATCATAGGGCCATGCAGAGGGAGAACTAAATTAGGGGCCATCTATGGAGCATCTGGCTCTTAGGACATCTATGCATGAGGCAGCCTGATCTATTAATCATGGTCTGTATACCTCAGGGTAGGAACCATCATTTCTGTTCTTTGTTTGCACAGTCCCTAGCAGAAAAGCACCCCGTTCTCCAGCTATAGAACAGTGACCAGGACAGCTGTGGGTACATTGCAGATGCCTCCTGGCAGGAGAAGTGAGATGAGATCTCAGGTTGCCCCTTATTCTCATTGTGCCAGTTATTGCTCACCTGTGGTAAACCTCTGCACATCCCTTTTCACCCACATAGTAATTACCTGACAAGTATCCCAAGTATCTGCCCACACAGCAATTTACATGGCAAATTTTGTGTAACTACCTGATGATTACCTAGTCCTTCATGCTGGTGGGTAATTAGAATCTGAAAGTGCTTTGTAAAGGTTAATTTATGTGAGTCTGCTGGTACCCGTCTAACTACCCTGAGTCCAGCACTTCCATGTATGGGACTTCTGCTCTTCTGTGGCACCACCTGTTCCAAGGGGATTTGATGCCTCTATGGATCAAGGCAGACCCACATGTGTCCAGTCCCCAGCAGATAAAGCCATGATGCTACCACAACCACAGGAGTCTGATACAAGGGTCCCTAACAGCTCTAGGCCCCAGGAGTTTGCCTGAGAGCTTTCTCAGGCCCCTGCCATTCTCTCTGCAAAATTAAACTGGCCTCCCAGTTCTGCCTTGCAGAGGTAATTGCTGCTCTTCTACTGACCAGCTAGCGTGGGAGAATTAACAAAGGGAAAGAAAAAAAATACAAAAAAATAAAACCTATTATTCCACTCTACCCACCCACCAGTGAAATCTCACATGGCCATATTGAAGTGGGTGATCATGTGTTTTTCAACCTCAAGTTTTGAGCTTTCATGGTTGGATTTTGCTTCATTAGAAGGAATCTTTCCTTCTTTAACTGGTTGCAAATCCCTACCTTGTTATCACAAGACAGTTAACTATCTAATCACACAATTTTATTGCATGCTTAGCCATGAAACACCCTGTACTGCCAGATGCTATAACAGACTGTATTAGGGAAATAATAACAAGGCAATTCAGAAGGCTCATCTCATAGCTGCTGGGTAATTTAGTGACCAGGCTGTTGTGTCATTTTGTTGTCACTGTGGCTCTGTGGATGTGGCTGGGAAGGACTGTGTTAACACATGCTGTTTGCTTGATGGACTTCATGTTGTACAGCACCATTGCACAGGAGTGCTTGTACATGTGACAATGAGGGGACTCTGCTTGTTTCCAGTCAGGGTGGACCAATGCAAGGAGACTAATCACTGGTTTCCTTTCTGACTGGTTCATTGCACTACAACACAGAAATGGTAGCAGGGGCTGATTCTTCTCCTTAGCCTTAGAACTGGTCTCTCTGGGTGGGGGTTGATGAAGATGAATAGTGTGAAGATAGTGGAAAATAGGGGATGGGAACTGTTTATCTGGGCAAAGCAGAAAGTTACCTCCTGGGACTCTGTCAGATTAACACTTCTGCAAACACCAGATTTGTTGAAAAGAGGAAGACAGAGAATATATTAAACCATCTGTTTCCCTCTTGCAGTACACTGTAGGGCTGGAACAGAGATGAGTGTGTCTCCTTGTTCATCACTTCTACCTACCTGTGAGAGAAAAGAGATTGAGTACTAGCAAGAGACATTTAAAGGCAGTGACATTCAGCAGGAGTCTCAGTAAATTCATATTTACTAGCAAAATAGGAAAAGCAGTATAGGAGAGATGTGCAAGCGAGACATTGTCATTCCATCAGGCCTTGTCTTTGTGCTCTGTGTCTCAGCACGAGCTCAGACATGGCCATCAGCTTTCCCTGACTGTCTGCACAGGGTTTGGATTTGAATCATCCCTCTTCTCCTTCCAAGCCAGGCTATTCCCTTCTCTCTCTTGAGCAGCACTGACCAGGCTTCAGCAATACTGTAAGACACTAGAAGGTGATGAGGGTCATGCCTGTCATGGTATGTGAGCATGTGTGGCTGGGCAGTTATGTGGAAGTAGGTGTGAGTGATACAGGAATGGAATGGGTGTATAAATGTGAGACTGTGAGAGAGAGAGGGTCTGTATGAGCCCTGTAGTTTGTCTTGTGAGCCCAAGGGAGCTAATCCAAAAATGCCTGTACTCCTGAGAGTTAGGATGCATATGCAGGTAGTGTGTAGAACCCATCCACTGCAGTGTGGTCCTGCATGAGATGGAGATAACACTGAGAACAAATGCAGGCTGTGCTAATGGCTGATCATTCCTTGTGAGTTTTATTTTCCATCTCTGACTTTTAGCAGCAGGGAAGGAGGGAGGGAGGCATCATTCTGGAGACAGTTGTGCATCAGTAATTGTTGCATTGCAGAGCATGAAGGAATGCAAAGCAGGCTAAGTGCGAGGTGCATATTGAAAACAAGGCCAATAGCATCAGCTGGGAACTTTTACCAGAAGGACTATTAGGAAGAATTTTGTTCAGGCAGGTAGATGGGAATAGCTACATTAAAGATGTGAAGAGATGTCTCGGGCTGCCTGGGTGAAGCCATTTCACTGGGAATTGAGGTTGATGGCTTAACTCCCCATCTCCCCCATCATTCATGAGGGAAGGCTAAGCTCTAATGCCTTCTATGAAAGATGCTGGTGATTGCATACTTAAAAAAAAGTTAGCTGGGCCTGTTCTGGCCTTTCTCCTGTTTCACCTGCTTGTGGTATGTACCCTGGACAGTCTCCTGCTGTGGGACAGGGTCTTGTTTCTCCCTGGCTTGGATCTTTAAGGTAAATATTGGATGCATGGGAAGAATGGGAGATTAGCAGAGGAAAAGCATCCGTGTTTCAAGAGAGAAATGAACTGCATAATTGTTATGTATAAACTAGATGGGAGGTACAAGAATGAAGAGGTGGCAATTAGGAGGCTGTTTGGCATTTGAGAGATGAAGGTTCAATTTCCTGCTGTTGCAGTGTCTGTGATGTGAGGACAGGTCACTTAGTCCCCTACTGCCCAAGTTCACCCTTGTGATATATCAATTGCATCTGCCTTTCAGAAGCATTAAGAACACAAATACTCTGCCAGAAATACACAGAAAGAAAGCAAGAAAACACGGGTACCTAAAATTAAATCTGTCCATGTACCTCATGCCAACAGTGTCAGGAAGCAGCCCACAGTTAACTACTAGGCTGTGGACAGTTAAACAAGAGATATTTCTTGCTTAGTGCTTTGACAATGCCTAGCAAATTATAGACTATTCTTGGTTGTTTCCTAGATGTTACCATTTTGTTAAGTAATCATCCACTGAAATTCCTCTGATAAAAGTGAATGAGCTGAGATTTCTCTGCTGCTGCTGCAAGGGCACAGTTCAGCATACACTGAGAATGGAGCATAAATTTTGTGCATGCACATGCACAGGGTTAAGGAATTCACACTTGTTTATTGGTGAAGCTGCTGCTTGAAGCTGGAATGAGGTGGTATGTTATCATGCCCCTTTTTTATTGTGGAGATAACTATGCTTTCACTTTTTGGAGAAAACAGCTCCATTCAGAGAACTCTTGATGATCTCAGCAAGTGCTGCCACTACTGCTGGGTTTCTGCAAGCATCTGCTGATTTCAGAGCTGTTTCTTTGGAAAGCACAGTACAGCCCATCATCTGGTTGACTCCATCATGCTTCTGTGACTTGCATTCTGCATCATGGCTCCCAGTGAGCTCAGCAGAAACAGGGATGCTTGATGGGCAAGTCAGTAGAAAGTTGTCTCCTGGACAGCAGCAACTGCTGTCTCACAGTAGCCCATGGTGTGGTCGTAGATGGGGATGTAGCACAGCTCCCTGCACCTTTCAAAGCCACATGGTGCTCCATCATGATTTGCTAGCCTGGTGCAGTCATGGAAAGGCAAGAATGTGTAGCCTGTGTCCCCTGTGCCTTCTTACTGTGGTGTTACCACTTACATGCATGTGTGTTTAACCTCCTGTCCTTTTCCAGTTGAAGTCCAGCATCACAGGACCAATTCTCACCTGAATGTGGATCCAACAGGAGGTGATGCAGAGATCTGTCCTCACATTCAAAATGGGAATATGCACATGCCCAAAAACATTTGTGTCCTCTTCAGCTGACATTGTAGTCTCTGGTGTAGGTTCTGGACAAACAAGCCAAGACAGTGCTGCAAGGTAGAAGCTGGTGATGCTACTAGGTGGTCAGGGTATTGTAAATCCCTGTTGGCATGCAGAGATCTGACAGGGAATATTTTGGGAAGATTAAGAAGATAAGTAATTCCCTGCTTCTTTCATCCCCAACAGTCACTTGTAGATTTATTTTATTTGTATCTTGAAAGTTCATATATGTTAGCTTCAAAGAAAGAAAGGATTTTGGTCTTTGCTCTACTACTACCAAGCAACAGTGAGTCCCACATTAGTGATATGAACACCATGGACATACAAGTGCAGTTAGTACAGCTACATTGAGTGCCTTCCCATTGCTCTATTCTGGGTCATTGAACAGCAGCATGTGATTCACCCTTGAGGTGCTAGAGGTGCTAGGCTTGAAATGGCAGAGATCAAACAGCATGTCCCAGAGGCTTGGCAATAGAGAGGGACAGTATTGCCTTCCCAGGCATCAGGGCATTTAAGGCTTCTTCCCCATTACGTGCCTACAGTCAGCAATGTGCCTGTCATTTTCTCCCTGGCTCTTCCTCCTTCCCTCTTTATAGCTGTAATAGCTTCAGTGGGGTTTCAATTCAAGTTTTCAATATCCCATAACCAACCCACTGTAGGCAGCATGGAGAATTGGTTTCCATGCCTGAGATGCTGGCTGTCAGAGGGCACACTGAGGCATTGTACTGAGTGAGAAAATGGACCAGGCTAAAACCAATGTGGGAATAGTGGCCACCTCTGGTGTTTTTGTGGAGTGAGTGAGGGGGGCTTGTGATAGCCCAAATTAGTTACCTCGCTGGGTTCTAAACTGGTTTGTGGATTAAGAATTTGCTAGGAACTTTATGTTCTGGGCTTTGTGCAAGTCAAGCTATAAGCTAAGAAAGCTTCAGGATTACTGGTGTGCTGAATAAATTGTGTTGCAGTGGCTGGAAGCGAGCACATAATTCTAAATGCTTGGCACCCAACTGTTAGGAACAGCAGCAAGAAGAGTTTGGAGTGGGATTGCAGGACACACTGTGAATTCTGGCTGCTGCATCCAGCCATGTTCACACTCACACACACACAGGACTCATTGCTGAGGAATATTGTACCCTGCCTGGCAAGTGGGGCAGCACACACACGCTCCTCATGTCTCTCCAGGAAGCTTTCCAAGGGGGTCCTTGCTGACCCTCTTGCTGTACTTTGTGGTGGTTTGGCACTGGGAGAGCTTCCCAGAGATCAAGTGAGGAACTGCCTGGATGGATTAGCAAAGGTTTTTCCCAGGGATTGCCTTGCTACAGAACCAGTCTGTATCTGTGACAGGTTTACTCTACTATCAAACCCACAAGAGGCTTGCATGACCACTTAGACTATAAATCTGCTCCTTTAATACAGTTAGTCCTCAGCTAGTCATTTCTCTCCTCTGATGTTTCCCATCTCTTTTCTTCACTTCTCTGCTTCAAAGCTGCCATTAGTCCTGGCTTTTCCCCCTACCCCTTCTCATTTCTTTCCTTCTCCCTATTTTTCTTCTGTGTTAACAGAATTTCCTGAGCAGGTTGATTGCCATGCTGGGTTTCTGGTCCTGCCCATATAGTGGGCATGTTGCCCTTCCTTTCCTCCTTACCTTTCACTTCATCTTAAGAAGCTCATGTAGGCACTAAAGGGGACACCAGGACTAGATAGAAACATTTAAAAACTATTTATTATCCAGCTTTGATACAGCCCTCTTCTTGTTTCCCATTCTGAAATGAAATATGCATCCATTTCTCTTTTCTACTACCTTGTCATATTTTGCATCTTTCTGACTCCTACAAGTGAGGTGAAATGCCCTTATGGTAGCCAGTAGGGAGTGAAAGGAGGGCCAGATTAATGGCTGGGGACCAGGGAGGTTTTATGTAGAATCCTCCACAGTTCAAGCACAGGAGATGCTAGAACTTTATGTTGCTAACAATTCGTAATAGGTTTTTTTTTTGTTTTAGAATCCGAAAAGTAGGCCATACTGTTGTGTTTGGAATCCTAGATAAAACATTTCAACCTAGCATCCTTTAACACTTCTGCCTCTTCAAAAGGCCCTGGGAATATGACTTCACAGCCCATCTACCCCTGAGGTGTCCAAGAGTCTACCTAGCAAGAGGCCAGAAATGTCTTACTTCTTAGGGTTAGCACATTCAATCCATTTGAATAAGGGAGTTAAATTGCTGTATACACCACGTGCACAGGTCTCTGTGTTTGTAATGGTGGCCAGCAATAGGTTCCCACACAGTTGCACACACCAGTCACAGACACAATTAACCCTATATTCGTATGCAAAGGGAGGAGAAACATTTGAAGAATTACCTGGTCCTAATGGGAGCCACTGAGATAATGTGAAGGATAAAACATTTCTCCTGTGCCTGCCAGAGGGGTTGATGTCCTTGGGGGAGACAGGGAGGTGGCACCCACATGCTGTAAATGGAGGAGGAGCAGCTTTCATTGAAACCAGAGCTCTGCTGGGGCTAAGACTGCCTTAGCCCATCACAGAATCCCTGCTGCCCCATGAACCTCCCTCCTTAGTGCAGGGACACTGCATAAAGCCACCATTTGTCCCAATGCAATGTGTTTTGAACAGCACTGGGATGCACAGGGAATTTGTATTGATTTTACATTTAATCCCTTTGGCAGGGCTGGTTGCTGTTTTACTTTTGGATAACGTGGCAGAAGGAAATACCTTCCATATTCTCTGTTGGTGGCCCTGCTGTGGGCCAGCAGTCACACCAGTTGGAAAGCAGTGGGGGAGGGGGGCATTTTCCAGTTTCACTGCTGCTCTCTTTTTGAGGAGGCAGGGACTGGGGGATTGCCATACCTGGATCACTCTGTTCAGAAGTGAGTTACTACTGCTCTAGTAACAGAGTCTCTGGCATTGGCAGAGGAAGCTATTTCAGTAAAGCAGAGAATAGCAGTCATTGTACACAGGGAAAGCAGTAAATTGCAGCATTGCTTGAAGAAAGAGCAGTAAAACCTTGAGACTGAATTGGCAGAGTAGCATTTTGCAGGAGCTGCTGTTTTTTAGCAGCAAGTCTCAGTTTTTGACTTAATGGGCCCCTGGGTGCACAGAAGAAATTGACTTTGGGATCATGGAGCCTGACTTAGTGAGCATGTTCTTTCTGGGTTCTAAAGACCTGCTTTGCAAGTGTTCATTTTCTCTCATGGAATACCCTGCATTTCTCTTCCTGTAACCTTTGAGAAGCAAAAATAAATGTTATGTACATTGCACAGGGAGAGAAAAAAAAAACAAACAACAAACCTTGAAATCTTTATATGACCCAAATCTCTTCCCCACATAAAAATATCTTGCCTGCAAAGTATAATATTTTTTGGTCATTCAAGCTGGACAAAACTGTGCTTCTCCCTTTTGGAGTAAGATAAGCTCTCCTGTCTAGCCAGCAGGTACATTGAGCAGATACAGATGGCTTAAATTCTGCCTAAATTCTTGTGTTACCCCATAGTTTGCTCTAGCCTTTCAAAAGCCCATATCCAGAAGTAATATTAAGGGCTCTCAGAGTTGAGACCATTCAACTGTGGCTCTCAGTCACTGAATTTTGGATCTTGAGGCCATTGCAGGTACAGGTCTAAATCTTATTTATCCCTAGGTACATGGCCCAAGTAATGGGGAAAAGGAAGGTAGGAATGAGAGAAAGAAGCTGTTTCTGCTCCTGCATTCTTCAAAAAGTTTGGCAAATACTCAAGAACAAGAAGTTACTAAAACACTGTTAACAGAGACAGGTCTTTTTTTTTAAATGTCTGAAAAACACATAATGCCTGGCCATCACCATTATAAATTCATTACATTCTACCTCTCAGATAGTCCTTCTCATTAGTAGATCCAGGGCTCAGTTGCAAATGTAATGCCCACATCTGCAGAAAGCTAAGCAGCCCATCTGTATCTGCTGTTTCATCTCTGTTGCACAGCCTTGCTGGAGTGTTCATAGGTGATCCCATGCCAGACCGTTGCAGCTGTGTCCAGGCACCCTGCATTCATGTATTTATAAGCTTCTTTTGGCCTGTGTAGGCTGTTTGTCCTCTTCATTTTTCCTCCCCTTGACCTGTTTGGTTTATTTTTTGCTCTTTCCACAGCCCACCTTTTATCAGAGCTCTGGCTTTGTACACAGTTGTAATGAATTTGCAGTTCCCTTCCTCGGGGACCCATGACACTTAAAGCAAAGTTAAACACAGAGATACTGTAAAGATTCAGAAATCTCAGGAAGCCTTGCCCTTTACTAGCACCAGGATGTGCAGGGCATGGCAGTGATGCATGCCCTGCTGCCATTCAAGGACTCTGTGGTCCTGTGTCCATCCCAGAAGTGGTACAGCCTTTCTGTCTTCACTTCACTCACCAGCCTTTCTCACCAAATGACTGAGGGAATACTTCTATAGGGCTACCTCTGCCATATATCCCCACTGCTGCCTCACCAAGTCAGGTGCTCTGTTCCCTTTTCTCTTCCCACTTGTGCCCTTAGTATAGAAGTGGAAAACTGGCTTGCTCTAGGTTTTCTTTTGTGCTCCATTTGAGGGGACACCAAAGTTTAACAGGTCTCTTTTGTTATCATTGTCAATTCCTGTGAATTTTAGTTCGGCCTAGATACAGAAAACCCCCAAACTGAAAATAAAAAACAGACAAAACGGAGAAGGTTTGAGAGCTGCTCATTGAAGCAAAGTGTGAAGTTTTTTACAGATTCTTGAGCCCCCAGTATCAAACAGTTCATAAGCTTCACCCAGACAAATTACCCAACTGGTTGATGAAAATGTTATGTATGCACCTCATCATCCACTGATGCATGTATTTCTTGATCTGGAATGCAAATATTGGTTGGCACTCCCAGAAACAAGGAAGTGTGTGCACAGTGGGTGCAAATGCAAATAGCATCCCTTGGAGGAATGACCGTGAAGCTGTCTGTGGTCATGGAAACCACTTCTGCCTTCCCTCCCCTTGCAGCACGGCAGGACTGGAACAGTTTGTTCTCTCAGTAGCTGTCTTGTGCACAACCTGAGAGCTCCCATGAAGAGGAATGTGGCAGGTCTGTGTGCTTTGCCATGCTTTCAGCAGCAGGCCACATACAGTTAACAGTCATCCCTACATGCCACCACCGCCCTTTCAAAGAGAAAATTAGATCAAAGTTTTATCAGCTCCCTGTGTTTGAGAGTAACACATGCCAGGATTAATAGTTCTCAATTTTTCAGAAATATTAAAATTTGCTCTCTATTGTCAGGACAATAAATCTTTTACCCTGCAAGTTCATCTTGCTCTGAGAACGACCGAGCGATTACTGACCCCAATTACACAATTAAATCTTTGAAATAATACTGTTTGATATTAAACAATTACATTTCTCATATGAAAATATCACCATTCTCTTGCCAGCTAAGAGGGTATTAATAATGCATCTACACAGATTCTATTGTGTGTTAATAATGAATGTCTACAAAACCTTATAAGATGTTAATACTGCATGTACCCACAAAGCTCTATAGGATGCTAATATACACCCACAAGGCCCTGGGAAATGCAAATAGTGAATCCAGAGCAAGGAAATGGTATTCCCTGTCCAGTCTAGTCTCCAGTATTTCATTCTGCTCCAGACAGCAGTACATCATAGGAAGACTCAAAGTTCAGATTTGAGCAGCAGGAGCAGCCAAATGCTCAGGAGATAGATTTGAGGGACAAAGGAAATAGCTTTGTTTGGCTTATTGAAGTCTAAGATGTGTCAGTAGTAGCTGTATGAAGCTGTGTTTGAGACCTACTAAGAACCAGAGATGTTTGACCTCAGTGAGATTTGGAATGGAGAGCATGAGGATTTATAGGGGACACATGGGTCTAATCAAAGATCAAAGTAGACACATGGAAGGTTTTGTTATCTGGGCTAGAAAGTTGTACAAAACCCTCAATGTACCTGCAAAACTTAAGTATGCCAGGCTGTTTCCCTCTCTCATAACTAAAAGCAACAAAATTGAGCTGAGAAAGGCAGAAACTGCTGGAAGGACTTAAATACTGAGATCTGAAATATTTGATGTAAGTCCTGAAAAGATGAGTTAGGAGTCTCAATGCTGGAAATAGTTAATACCAGTCTGGAGTAAGCTGTAGGAAGAACACCCAAGGGAATGATATGGGCCTGACTCCACTGGTGTTGGACTAGGTGATATAAGTGTGTAAGTGGTTGCTTCTGCCTGGGCTGTCCCTGCTTATTTCATTGCTATATGCTTGCAAATTCTAGTAAGAGTGCATGCTGGTTAACTAGCATCCACAGAACTTCTCACAGTAATATTTCCCTTGCAGTTGCTCGGGGATACTGAAATATGTGAGGCTTCATCTCTGAACTCGATTAAAAAATAAGCAACTCTGTAGCTCATCATTGGCTGACAATAATGTCAGTTCCCTGCCAGAAGCTAGCAATGCAAGCCTACAAAGTGGAGGTTACTTGTTAATTATGGAATGTTGTCCTTGAATCTTTACTCTGGTTCTTGAGCACTGTGAGCAGAGAAACTTCCCTCTCCGGTGCCAAGCAGTACGTTAAGTTGCACGGAAGGGAATATCCCTTATGGATTGGGTCTAATCTTACAGACTAGGTCTGTAAGAAGCTGTAAGAAGCCCTACTGTCGCCACAGTATGGGGTCCATCTCCACGGGAGAGCCTGGCTGGGTGGCACATTCTGTTCCTCAAGTTTCCATGGTAGCTCGTGGTGGAGCAAGCTTGCTTGGTACGCTCAGCAGTGACTGTAGCTGTTTCTGGCTTGATGGGGCTCACCCCAGTGCCCCATGCTTGGTGGAGACTTCTGAGACAAGCTGGCACAGACAGTACACAAAGATCACATGCAGCACTGTTTGCGTGAGAGAGTGGCTTAGGGAGAACATAACCCCTGACCTCCTGGTTGGAAAAGCAAAACAAACCAGAAAAAAAAAACCCTAAGCAAACCTTCAGACACATCCCCTAGGAACGGATTTGAGGCACTGTGTAACAAAAGAGCTATTTGCTTCTACTATAAAACACTCCTTTTGTGGGCTCTTCTGTGTGTATTGTAGTGAATATATTGACTGGCAGGAATGTTCATGGGAACAGTGAATTTTATGTAAATATTAGAGACTATTTGCAGGAAGAAAAATTTGAACTCATAAAAAGTAGTATTCTCTATGGAAGCCTGGTCCTAAAGGTTAGTCATAAAACAGAAACACTGGCTGGGATTTACTACATGGATTTAACAAAGGTGTATCTAACCCAGCTTCGATTTTGAATATCGACTATCTGGGGACAGCTTGTGGACAAACAAGATGCTGAGAATTGTTTACCGAGACAAGTCAGCAAATAATTGCAAATGACAAATAAATTTGAGAAAATTACAAATTGCTTGTGGACAATTCATAAACAGAAGCAAGGCAAAATTAATCAGATAAATTATTCACAATGAATGAATCTCTCAGCTCTAATTAAAACTCTGTAGGGTATTAATAATACATGCCCAGAGAACCACAAACAGAATCCTATAACCAAAAGGATCCATCTGTGTCTGCACCACAGACCTTTCCACCCTATAACAGAGCATTGCTGTTACCAACATTTCTCCCTATCTTTTTGTGGTTAAAGGTAAATTGCAGCAGATAAAACTCTCTTTGCACACAGTACATGTGGTTAGTGTGGTAGGTTTCTCCACTGGCACTTGTGGTGCATGGGATCATTCCCTCCCCAGCCCTGGGGGAATTCCTAGGGACTGTGCAGAGTATTACCATGGCTTATCTGAAATTGTTAAGGCTTTTCTTTTGGAGTGTCACAAATTATTTTATTTTTTTCCTGAAATATGGGTAGAGCAGACCCCTAAGGATTTAACCCTGGAAATGCTCAGGAGCAGGTGCCACATTGGCTCCCCCAGCCCAGGGCTCTCCACTCCAGTGCCCCTGCTCCTGTCACACTGCCCCTTGTACTGTAGTTCAGGACTCCCTGCATGTAGGTCTACTTGACCTGCTGTGTGATTTAGAGGAATCCTGTCCTAAGGGAGAGAATATTTAGGAGCTCAGTTGGAGTGTGTAGCAGGAGTCCCTGCTGGGGGCAACAAGGAGAATCTATGCTGAATGTTTAAAAATTCAAGCAAAAGAAGGAAACTGGCTCTTTTCCCCTCCCCCACATGTACAGTTTAACTCTGATTTTAATATAACTGTGTCTTTGTACTCTCAGGAACTCCCCAGACCCATTCCCCCTACCCCAATTCCCTGCCTGACAGACAAGACCTAGTCAATCAGAAAACTGTTTAATACTTTTCCTTTTACTCCCAAGAGATCTCCTGGCCTTCTGTGTTCCCATTCATCAGCCCCTTCTCTACCAGCCACCCCCACCCCTCATGTGTCTTTTATCTGCTTAAAACCAATCACTCTTCCCCTCTTCTTTTTTCACTTCACAAAAGGAATCAGAATTTAATAAGAGAAAGCTGCAAAATAGCAGCATTAATCCCCTCATCCTCAGAGGGCTGGTGCCATGAGTCCCTGGGTCCCCTTATCGGCACCAAACTGTATTCCACCAGCTAGAACCCTTCTGATAGCATAAATACCTGCCATGCAGGTGTCTCCAGCTGACAAGATAACGTGTTATCAATCATACATCCCCAATTTATGCAAAAAGCCCATCTTCCTTCTGTTTATTTCATCTCGTGGTGGATGGAGAGCTAGGGAAGGGAGGGGCTGAGAAATTAAATCTTTTCTGTGCCCATACACTTGAAGAGCCAAATGACACATCCCCTGCTTATAAGAAGCAAAGGACTTTCCTGTAATTCACTTATTAGTGTTTGTGCAATGGTGGTGTTGCAGAAAAATGGGTAGGGAGTAATTGACTGTGGAATCCCATTAAGCTTTGTCATAATGCACAGTCCCAGAGTGGGCACTGCAGACACACCTCTATCAAAATTACCTGCTGAGGGAACGGTGGAGGGTTGCTTACAACAATGCAGAAGATACCCAAGAGTACATCCTGCTCCTCACTGGCCACCTCAGGTGCCTATTTTCACTCGTACAGAAGGACAGGGACATGGCCTTGTGTCTGGGAACTGCAGGGCTGCCTCAGCCCTAATTCCTCCTGTGCAAGTGGCCGAGGGGAGCTGTGGAGTGGAGAGAGACACTTGGCTTTTGCAGTAGCAAGCTTTTGCCTGAGGCAGATGGTGGTGGGCTGAGATAACCTGAGGAGGGGGCTGGCATCCTCAGAAGAGGCAACTTGTGGAAGCTTTCTGTGCTAGGAGCTTGAATTCCTCCTGAAACAGCCCTCCAGGTCTGTAACAGGTATCAATGCCTTTAACCAGTGGTTATAGGTTTATATTGTTCTGTTCAGTTTAGAGAATTAAGTTTTCATGATAAAAGGACCCAATACAGGTCTAACAGTTGTTTTGATTCAAACATCTGCTTAAGAATTTACTGACTCAAATAATCAGACCTCTACAAAGTATTGAGTTGACCAGCCTGACCTACACTTTCAAGCTTGATCTCAGGGGTAGCTGTTGTATACAGAGCACCACTTTAAGAGTCCAAACTCTGCTAAAAAAAAAAGAAAAATAAAGTATGGTGCTTCATAAGCAAAGGAATGGTGACACAGAGCCATTTTCATTCCTGGGAGGTGGCATTTTCTCTGCTCCATGGCACCTTCGGTTCACGGAGTGGCTGATGATGTGTGGGGAGGGAAATAAGCAACAAGAGCAAATGACCTCAGAGGCTGCAAAGAGCCTGGTTTCCATTGCAAATGCCCTTATTAGGATGGGGAAAAGTAGGGAGAAAAAAAAAGGCAGAAAGTACAATGCCTAGAAAAGATGTCTTCAGCTGTATCCACAGCAGCTTCAGCTGTTCCTAAAAGGGGTTGTGGTTCCTGAAACATATATTTAACTCCATCATCACAAGTGTCTTCTGTTCCTTAATAAAGGCAGATTTTTTTTAGAACAAAAAAAAAAAGCCCCAAAACAACCCAGCGAATCTAGGTGAATCACTGCTGGATTTATCTTGGTCTCTAATCTGTACTTGATTTGTAATGTGCTTGGAGCAGGGGCTGTATCTTCGGTCTTTGTGTCTGTAATACCTATCACAGCGTGCTGCCTCCATACAAAAAATTAAAGATAATAATAAATCACAGTCAGGTCTGATTCTGAGAGGACTAGTTGTGTGGGAGAGGAAAAGAACAGTGGTTGTTAAACCCAAATCACAGATGTTCCTGTACAGTCTTAAAGTCGTCATCTCCTTTCAGTGTCTGCCCTTGCTACTTATTAGAAAGTAAAATGACTCCTTTAGGATGGAGGCTTGTTCTGCTGGTGCTGAAGTTCCCAGCTTTTAAGCTCTGGGGACAGGTGTGGTATCTGCCATCACTCACTGAGCTCAGAAATCAAAATGCTTGTGCCTATGTCAGTGAGAGTGTCTGTCTCACCCTGACAAAGGCCTGGAGGACTAGCTGTAATGAATTGTCTAGCTGAGCCAGTGTCCCTTTCCTCCCTCATCAAGGGTAATTAGCATTCTGCACCACCCCAGTCCTTCCAGCTGCAGGAGTCCCCCATCTTTGCACTGAGGGGCTATGAGGAGATCAGCTCCATCTCCCCAACCCTCCAATTTTCCATGTTACAACTGATGTCATTTGCCAGACCTCTACCTCCCTTTCACCCTTGGGACCTCTCCATGAAGACACCTGTCTTATTAGATTAGGACAGTTCCCTGTGGGGACGTGGAGATGTATGGATCATGTCTACTGCAGTTTCCATCTCCAAACCATGACACGTCATCGATCAGCAACTTTCTGCTCTTTTGTCTCCTCTCTCAGGCATTGCTGACCTTGATGGACACCTTGTGCTGTACAAGTGCATTGTAATGACATGTTTTCACATCACTGAAAAACATACCCGTGATGCCATCAGGAGCCTCCTGTTTCTTTTCCAGCACTGAAATTTTAGCTGCATCCACAGTGAGAAAGAACATTAGCATGAATGAACATGGTGGAAGGCTATAAAGTTTTTATTATCACAATTTTAGGCTGTTCATCTTATGAGTGGCAAACTAACTCCTTGGGAGGGAAGTGCTTCGGGAAGCACTCTCAAAGCAGTTCGTGGAGGAATCCCAGGGGGAACAGAAGAAATGAAGGACAAGAGAATTGGTGTTGTTCATAGCAGCAGAATAAAGGCAGTTTGCCATAATCCACCCTTAGCTACACTTGGGTAATGTGAAATTGTCTTGAACTGGCCTGCCCTGGTATAAGGGAGAACAATATTTAGCCTCATACGTGCTAGTATGGGGCTGGATAATAGGATTAATAAGAAACTGCTTGTACAGTACCCAGTACAGCTGCCATGGCATTTGCACATGTCCTGGACTTGTGGATGAATGGACTTGGAATGAGTAAGCACTTTTCTTGTGTTTACTCCCCTTGGCCTCCTCCCCCTTTAAGAAAGACAGTTTCTGTGCATCTTTCCCTGTTCTCTGGACTGTGTCTTTCAGACAGCTTTGGGTAAGTCTGTGTGGGTGTGGGTTGTTTTGTCACTTATTACCAGGGCACTGCAGAGCTCTCTGAGTTTAAATTTATGTGTTCCAGCTTTTATTGCTGTGCCACTTGACTCTTTTGAATTATCTCAGTCACCAAATTAATTTTATAGTCCATTGGGGGCTGTCCATGCTTGTTAAGGTGATATTTCCATCTCCAGTGTGCTGTGGAATCTCATCCGCCACGCAGTGATCGCTTCTACCTGCCAGCTGCCTATCAGTGCTTCAGAAAACATCTCTGCTCCAGGGAGACTCGGGCAGTTATGGGATCATTTGAAGGGGGCTTCTGGAAAGCAGTGCAGCTCACAGTGCACAACTCTTGCTCTGGAAAGGGTGAAATAGATGCTGGTGCAACGTTGGGTTGTGCCATCTGTCAAGGTATCTTTGGTACAGAGAAACAGCAAGGTATAGCTTCTGAGTACTGTGCACCCCTGGACCCTGCTTCAAGGGTTTCAGTTGCACCCCCCAGTAAGGAATGATTGTCAGGTAGAGGAGGTTTCCCCATGGTAGGTGACTGCAGAAATGACAGGGACAGCATGCAGAGGGCTTCAGCTTCAGGAACCACAAGCTCCACTGCAAGATGGTGTACTGCTGATAGCACCAAGCTTGCTAACCTGGGCCTGATTAGGCAAAAGGTTGTTTAGCTCTGAACCTTCTTCTTCCAGAAGGGGTTCTCATTTTGTGAATGACTCCCTAATGTTGCATTGCTGAAGCTCTTAAAGTTTTGGGGACATTTTGAAGAGAGTTGCCCGTGCCCTGCATACAGTCTCATATTGCAGCAGATCTGCATGGTGGTGGAAGTGGGAAAGGATATGAGGAATTTATCACTCTGCAGTGATGACTTCTCAGGACTTGATATGGTGCTGTGGTGTGAGGTGTAGTCCAAGGACAGACCTCATAGTTTGCACTCTTAGAAGGGATCATTAAACATCTCTGTGTCCAGAAGTCCAACATCCTCTTCCCTCTTTCCTAGGAGACTTTACCTCTTCCCAGTGTTCCTCCCAGGAGCCCTACAGACGGCATTTCTGTTTAGCTGTCCCAAAATGTCGCACTCTGTCTTGGAACCTCTTAGCTCATTTTCTTGGGACTGCTGCAACAAAAAAACAATTTTATGCCCTTTGTGCCCCTTGCTGTCTTGGCTGGTCAGCAGCCCACGTACTTCTGCAGTCTTGGGAGCCAGCAGCTAGAGAGATCAGCTCTGTTTTTCAGCTGCAATATGTTATCCATCACATAGGCAAGATACTGGTTGTTCTTCAGATGTTCCAGGGTGTCAAGGGGTAGCAATTCCCTTTAGGAGAGAAACAAAACTTTTCTTTTTTTTTTTTTCTTTTTTCTCTCTCTTTGCCTGTGGGGGTGGGGCCGGGCTGGCT